>VXBH01005989.1:1750-68049 GCA_013400035.1 Rynchops niger | reverse complement strand
CCCCGGCCCCCCCGTCAGGGACACCTCCCACTAGACCAGGTTGCTCAAAGCCCCATCCATCCTGGCCTTGAACACCTCCAGGGATGGGGCATCCACAACTTCTCTGGGCAACCTGTTCCAGGTTCTCACCACCCTCACAGTGAAAAATGTCTTCCTAATATCTAACCTAAATCTACCTCCTTCCAGTTTGAAGCTATTACACCTTGTCCTATCACTACATGCCCTTGTAAAAAGTCCCTTTCCATCTTTCCTGTAGGTTCCCTTCAGGTACTGGAAGGCTGCTATAAGGTCTCCCCAGAGCCTACTCTTCTCCAGGCTGAACAACCCCAACTCTCTTAGCCTGTCTTCATAGGAGAGGTGATCCAACCCTCTGATCATTTTTGTGGCCCTCCTCTGGACCCGCTCCAACAGGTCCATGTCCTTCTTCTGCTGAGGACTCCAGAGCTGGATGCAGTACAGTGGGATGTAGCCCACTGGTCTGGAGGCTACCATGGGTACCAGGCGGATGCTGAAAGCATTCTGAACCCTGCGTGCCTCATTGCTGCCTCAGCACAGATCTCGGGTAGCTGGGTTAGGGGCTGAGGGTCGCAGCAGGCTCCTTCCAGGCAAATAGGCGGAGAAAGAGGGCAGTTTAGCACTGCTAAAATCAGAATGCCTGCAGGAACAGCCTGTCTCTTTACTCTAATTATAGAGGGGTCCTGGGATGACTAAGTGACACTGAGCAACACTGAGGTGCCTAATTTCTGAGATTCAAACGTGTTTGTTCAGTCTGGCAAAATGAGTAAAGAGCTGATTTGCAGGATAATGCGCTTGCTTAGAGCACTGAGCAAGGAGCAGCACCAGAATCAAGGATGCTACCCAGGTCCCTTTCTCCCCATGACTATAGATGTCACACAAAATTTCCAGCACTTATTCACACTCCTGCTCCACCATTTGTGCCTCACTGCAGACTGTTTGGGGAGGGTGGGAAACAGCAGACACATATGTTGGAGACACGGCATTCTATTTCATCTCTCAAGTAATTCATTAGAGACCAAGATGTCCATTTTATAAGTCACAGCCTTTGCTTTCTCCTCAAATGCACATATTACTGGTTTGATGGGAGAAACTCCTCAGCCAGACGGAGCCCTGACTAACTCCAGAGAGAGATGCAGATAAGATCAGCCTGGCCAGCCGTAAGGGCAGCTGCCACTGCACTCCTGGCACTTCAGAAAGCCTCTTGCAGAAAATGGCACTCATATCTAGCACCATGCTTCACTCGTCACCATAGCAAAGGCAAAGCAAACGGCGGTTTCCCTAGAAACTGTGGGTGGCCAGGCATGTTGACTTTAAGGGAGGGAGAGGATCCCACATAGAACAGTCCTGGGTGCAGAAGGGTGAGCATGCTGCAGGTAGGGAGAGGGGACAGGACAAGTCCCAGGCACACCAAGCACCAGGGTGGCCGGAGTGGAGCAGGGACCCCCAAGAGAGACTCCCACAGCCACTGTCCATCATTGCTCTTGCAGCGGCAAAGACTGCCTTGGGGCAGAAGGGGCCCAGTACTTGTGGTTGGGTGGCCCAGTAAAGGCACAGATTCATTGAGTGCAGCTGGTCACCAACAACTCACCAACCCCAGCCTGGGTGGAGTGATGCAGACCAGCTGGTACCCAAGGGCTTGGCTTGCTGCCACAGAGGCACACCTCCACTTGGCATTCAGAGCCCCCAGAAAGCAGGCAAATGCCAGCAGGGGCCCTTGGACTTCCTTCCCCAGGGCTGGGAGAGGCAGCTCACGAGTGGCCTTGGGTGCTGGTTTTGCCTCCTGCCAGAAACCACCTGCCTTAGACACAGAATCTCAGCACTGTTCAGTCCTTTCTACTTAAAACCACACAAGCTCCTCCAGGGCAAAGGGCGTAACAGGTGCTAGGAAAAATGGGCCCGAAGAAGGCATTGTCCAGCAGTGCACACTCGTGGCAATGTACACCAACCACATACCGGGCTGCATGAGTAAGGGTGAAGTCAGCAAGGTGAAGGAAGTACTTATTCCCCTTTATTTAGCACTTGTGAGGCTGTATCTGGAGTACAGTGTCCAGTTTGGGTCTCTCACTGCAACAGAGCTTGATCAAGTGGAACAGCTCTGGGCAAGGGGGCCACTGAGACAGTTGGGTCTGCTTGGAGCACATCACCAGGACGAGAGACTGAGGGACCTGCTCAGCCATGAGAAGAAAGTCTAAGGGGGATCCAGTTGCTCTTGTCTATTAAGTAAATGGATACTATAGAGAAGAAGGGACCAGACTTTTCTTAGGGGTGTACAGTGAAAGGACAAGGGGTGACAGACAAATTGCAACAAGGGAAATTTTGATTAGACTCAAGTTTAAAAAAAAATCCCAACGAGAGTGATCAGACACCAGCACAGCAGCCCCGAGAAGCTGTGGGATCTCCACCTTTGGAGATATTAAAAGCTTACCTGGACAAGGCCCTGAGAACCTGGTCTAGCTCCATGGTGAGCCCTGTTCAGGGCAGAAGTTGGACTAGACTTCTCCAGAAGTCCCATCTGACAGAAACCTTTGTGTGACTAATTCCACTAAACCTACTAAAATGTAGGGAACAGCTGGAAATGAGGAGAAACCCTGTGGCTTCTCAGAACAACCGGCTCCCTGCATGTGTGGGAGCTTATGCTTTGAAGGGAGCTTGGAGCAGAATAAAGCAAGGGGCATCCTATGTGTTATGCACTGTCCTCGTTTCAGCTGGGATAGAATTAATTTTCTTCCTAGTAGCTGCTGTGTCTTGGAATTAGTATGAGAATAATGTTGATAACACATATTGTTTTAGTGCTTGCTAGGTAAAGTTTATATTAAGTGAAGGACTTTTTCAGCTTCCCATAGAAGTTGAGAGGGAGCACAGAGAGGACAAGCTGGCCAAAGGAATAGTATATAGAGATGGGCTGGCAGTGGGGCAGGGTTCCATGATCTCCGCTTGGGATGGGCTAGGCAACTGGTCATCGGGTGGTGAGAGAAATTTGTGTTGCATCACTTTATTTTGTATATAATTTTAACGCTATTATTTTTTTTCCTCTTCCATTACTGTTCTATTAAACTGTCTTTATCTCGACCCACGAGGGGTTTTCCCCCCTCCTTTTCTTCCTCTTCTCCCTACCCTACTGGAGGCCAGGGGAGTGAAGGAATGGCTATGTGATCCTAGTTGCCAGCTGGGGTTAAACCACGACACCCACACATGACCTACACAATGGCAGCTTTTATATCTCAAGTTTAAGACACTCCAAAGCCAGTCCCTGGGAAGAGTGCGTGCTGAGGAGAGCAGTGTAAGCTAAGCTGCCTGCCTGGCTGGGTGGAAATGTAGGGGGAGCTGATGCTCTGATGCTGCCACTTGTTAGTCTGGGTGTTGGTCCCCTCTAGGTGCTGCTCACAGGCTGTAGTGCAGCTACTTGGAGTGGCTGAAAGAGACTCTGCTCCCAGCTGTTCCACCTTGCCTGTAGCAGGGCCAGGAAAATGGGAGGCGTTTCTGCTCTTCAGCTAACTCTATTTCTGGTCCAGTGTGATGAGATACACAAACCTACAGTGTAGGGTCTGTATGGGAGAAGGTGACTGCTATTGTTGGGGACTGGACACACCATCTGTACCATCAGCCCTGCTGCTGGGATGGTCACCTTTTCGCAAAGGAGCACCATGCACACTTAGGCCAACAGTTGCTGCATCCAAGACAGGGCCCCATGATTCTGTGCCCTGGGGAGCAGATCTGATTAAAGTGATCCCCTGGCCCTGTGAGCCTGCAGAGGCTGGTTGCACAAGGCTGTGCCAGCCTCCCCACCAGCGCCGGTTACTCAGGCACAGCCTGACTCACCATTTGACACTGGTCTGTGTTGAGTACTGAAACAAGGAAGGGACAGATGGAGCAGAGTCTGAGGGAGGGAGGCAGGGGTGGCTGTCGGTGACCCATCACTCAAATGGAGCAGGCCATAGGGGACACAGCTTTTCAGCACTTGCTTCAGAAAAGGCTGGGGGGTGCAAGGCGTACCCACCCTCACAAGGGGCTTACAAGGGGCTTACAAGGTGTCATGGGTTCCCCATCCCATGCAGCTGCCTCCTGCCACCTCAGGAGACCAACACTTGCTTTCTTGGTCCATGGTCAGTCTGGCAGACATGAGAACTGTGCATGGTCCCCAACACCTCTGCCTTCAGAACCTGAAGGAGGATGCAACCCAACCGCAGCCCCATTGGCTGGCAGTATTCTCCTCCCTACCTACAACCAGTCGCCAGCATCTCCTGCCCCAGCTGAGAGAGGGGGAATCATTTACCACCCCTGTGCCACAGCAAAGGCTACAGGGCTCGTGGGGAGAGAGTGAACCCCTCCCAAAGAAACACCTTGTTTGGGGAGGTGGTGCCAGCACTGGCTGCCAAAAGGGGAGCTTTTTTGACAAACTGGAGAGCATTTGGGAGGTGAACCCAGCAAGGTCCTTACCTGTTCCTGTCCCAGGCCCTGGGGTCTGTGCCCCAAGGGTTTACTGCACCCTGTGTGCTCACGCCTGGCAGGGCACGTGAAGCCCTACAGCCCTGGCAAACCCATGGTATGGTGACCCTGAAGGTCCTGGGTGCGAGCCGTACCTCTGCTTTTCTTTGCCCTTTTCCCATGACATTCCTGACCTGAAGTTCAGCAGAGTTTATTCCGCCTTCTGATAATGATGGCTGCTTTCACAACCCAGGTGTGCTCCATGCCAACCCTTCGCCAGTGTGTACATTTCTGGGGCCCTGGTCTCGACCAGAAACCAGAGGCCCTGAAGGCAGCGGACCTGCAGCCCCCACCACCGAGGGAGCCCTTTGCAGGAGAGAGGGTAGGGACGACCCTTACTGGGTTTATTGGTCATCCTGTGGGCAGATTTTAAGAAAAAAACAGCACAAAGATCAGGCAACCTCCCTGCCTCTTCTGCTCATTTCTGTGGGGTCTTGCCTGTCTGGCCCCACCATTTCAGGATGTCCTTGGAACGTGTGTGCGTGTGACTAAGCAGCTGACTGGGTTGGTTTAAGATCAGTTTCAAGGTAAGAGGAAACTGCTGCTTTCCCAAAAGCCTCTCCCGAGGTGTGAGAAACCTGCACCGCCCCTTTCCCGCCAGCGCCAAGTTCCACAGAAATTTGTATTTAATTTGGCACTTAAATCAGCCCTCACCCAAAGCTGCCTTAATATTGAACAAGTGCAAAATAACTCCAGGCAGATTAGTATTTGTGTCATTACAGAGGCTTAGAATCATAACTCTGAAAGGCACTGTAAATCCATGGAAGGAGATTTTTCATTCTCTGCCAAGCAGCATGCACAGTAACTACTAAGTAATCAAGAACATCGCTGTGCCCTGAATCGATGGGAGTGTGTGTAGTGTCCCTCATCCCTCCTAGTTCTGCTGCCTCTGGGGCCAAGGTCATTTGGGAAGCACTTTCTGGTCTGTGGCACTCAGTGGAGGAGTTGATAAGTGTCTGGGATGTGGAAAACACAGATGGTAAGATTGGCTCTCTTTTCCCCTGTTAGCCTGTCCCTTTACTCCACCAGACTCCACTGAAGCAGGAGGGCTGGCTCTGTTTCAACACATTTTTGGCTCCTCCTGGGACATACTCTAACAACGTTTAAGCCACCACCAACAGCACCACATCAGCTTGAAAACCTAATTCTTGAAAGTTTGGTATTGTTTCAAGCACATAGAATTATAGAATCACAGAATGGTTTGGGTTGGAAGGGACCTTAAAGATCATCTAGTTCCAGTCCCCCTGCCATGGGCAGGGACACCTCCCACTAGACCAGGCTGCTCAAAGCCCCATCCGGCCTGGCCTTGAACGCTTCCAGGGATGGGGCAGCCACAACTTCCCTGGGCAGCCTGTTCCAGTGCCTCACCACCCTCACAGTAAAGAATTTCTTCCTAATATCTAATCTAAATTTCCCCTCTTTCAGTTTAAAACCGTTACCTCTCGTCCTATCACTACACTCCTTGATCCTACATCTCTCCTACCTTCAGTCTGCAAGTCAACAACTTGCATCACGGCTTCACATACCCCCTTCCCACTCTGCTCCCCAGTGTTACATTAGTATCCTCGAGTTTTCTCTCCCACCCACTGTGTTACGCCTGTGGAACTGCGTAGGTGGAGGGGAGAGGAGGAGGGGAGGGTAAGCATCATTTCCACCTCAAATTTACTAGAAAAAGGCAGGATGTCCAGTGACAAATTTCAAACCAATGCCTAGGAGGGCTCTTTCTCATGCCAAGGAATTCAGAAGACCCAAATGTCCCTGTGTTGTCTGTCCTTCAGTGTTGGTAGGCAGAGTGGGGAAGGCCCAGCCTGGCATCTTCTAGACAGCACCGTGGCTGAGGAAGGGGCTCTGCTTGCCAGGAGCATATGGATATGCGGTGCCATAACATACCATGTAAAAACTCATGGGAGAGGAAGCCTCTAAAATGGTAGGTTACAGCCTCATACCATCAGGAGGTTTAAAAAAATTATTATTATCATCATCATCATTATTTCGCTTTAATGTTGTTTCTACTTTCAAATAAAAATATGACATATGTTCAGAACATCAGAAAGACACATTTTTACAAGCTGAATTAAATACCTACAAGCTCCTTTCCTGTTCTTGGTTATGCAAGTATCCATCACGACACAAGCGAATAAATACAGGAATATAGATGCAGCAGACACAGACACACGAAGAGATGAAAAGCTCACACCCTTCCTCCTGCATTTGCTTGCTGTGGCTTGGGTTTATATTTCTTCATTTCTTAAGCACTTCTAACATTGAATCAGCTTTCTTTATTCAAGAAAAGTAGCATGGAGAAGCTACTAACCCTCTTCTGCACCCTCAAGCAGCTGATCTCTGGTCCACAGTGGCAGCTTTGAAGAAGACGGCATCTCTTTGCCATTTACACCCCAGCTGCAATGTCCCAGATGGCCCACTCCAACCCACGAAGAGCTGTTGCTGTCACCCCACCAGCCATTAGAGGAATCACATTCCCGAGGAAGAACATCAGTCTCTCACAGTCAGGCTGTTTGGGTTTTTATTAATTAAATATTCCACATAAAAACTACTAAATAAATATATAGCTGTGTCAGACACCAGTATACCATACACACCCACTTGGAGAGCTCTGTGTATTTATATATAAAATATCATGGAAAGCGATTTACCAAATGCAAAGCAGGCTACGGAATGATTCAACTCTGCGGACTCGCTGCTCATCGCCAGGGTGCAGTCCGCACAGCACACGCACACGCACGCACACATACGCTCACGCTCGCTCATTCCTGGGAAGACGGGTGTCCACCCTCCGTAACCTGGCTGCTTGGCAAATGTTTGTGTTAATGCCACAGACACACCGGGGAGGAGGCAGAGCTCCAAGGCGCACAGGATTAAATCCCACCAGGGTATTGCAAGCAGTTGCGTGGAAGAGGTTTCGTCTGCAGGGATCCACAGCCTGGGGTGGCAGGGGTGGGGAGGGAGGGTTTGCGGGGGCAGGCAGACAGCCTGGGGAGCTCAGCTGGGGTGCCTGGTCAGGAGTCAGAGCTAGGAGGGAGGCTGATGCTAGAGCACAAATCAGAAAAATGTGTCAGGGTAAATAGGGGCGGATGTTTTTATGTCTTTAAATTTTCTTCCCCCTCTCCACCATGGTCTCTAGATGATGAGGAAGGGGTTGAAAGTGAACCCCCATGGCAGGGGGGTTGGAACTAGATGATCTTTAAGGTCCCTTCCAACCCAAACCATTCTACGATTCTATGAAAAAGAAAAAAGGAATACTTGTTCTCTCTCTCCCTCTCTGTCTGTCTCTTCTCCACTGATCTCTGGAGGAGAGCCAGGCAGGGCTGGGAGTGGGCACAGAAGTAACAGTGGATAGATAAGGGTGTCCTCAGTAGTACCTGAGATGTGTTCGTGGGTGGGCAGGAGTGGGGATGTGTAGGGCTGATGATCCTGCTCCTGCCTCTTCTCCCGTCAGACGTGGGGCGCAGGCATCCCCACAAGATGATCAAAGCGAGTCCTGGCTGGGGAAGAGCCGGTTGCAGACCCAGCTGATGATCTTTCCTGCTGCTCGAGCCCTACAGCATTCCTGCTGAAAATAGGCCAGGACAGGCTCTTCCCGTCATGTTCCTTTGTCAGAAGAGGTGAGCTCCATCCCACGGAGAAATGGAGTGAGCAGGGACAGGATGGCCAGAGCAGTGTCTGAAAGTTGTGTTTGAGGAATGAGAGGGGGATACAAGGGTGCCTGTGCAGGGAAAAGAGGATCCCTCTCTTCTTTTGTCAGTGTGAGTTGACACTGTCTCTTATGGAGGATTGACTCATTTGCCACCACGTGGCCCATTCCCAGTGGCTCTGCAGAAGGTCACTTAGTCTCTTTGCTCCCTGCGGAGATGCTACATGGGACCTTTCCCACCAGTGTAGTCATGGTATGGGCTTGTTCGGGCCTTGGGCCGAGGAATGGAGAAATCATTCTGGGGTTCGATGGTCTGAAAAGGAAGCAAGAAAGTCTTTACCTTTCAATACTGGAGAGAAGTAATAGAATAGGGCTTAAAAACCAACCAAACAAAAAAACAGGAGAGAGACAAACTGTGGGATCAATGGGGCTGTGGAAGAGGATCCTGGCAGAACAAACGAGTAGTGGAGACATGTCACCAGAGGACACATGGGGACGTGATATGAGCTACTAGACCTAGCTAGGCTGGGGTCTGAAGGAGCACTGGTGAATGGACATGGGGACACGTAGACTGTCCACTCTGGATCTGCACTGCAACTTCCAGTGACTGCCGGTAGGAATATATTCAGGGCACGAGCTGCGGAAAGGAGCATGATCTCCTGAGGAAAGGGCACAGTCTACTGCAGGAAATGTCATCAAAGAGAAGACTTCTTATGTGGTGTGAAAACCAACCTCAGACTTTGCCTTGGGCTCCTCTTAGCTCCCCATGTCCCTGGACATGTTACGGCTCCCCGCCCCCCAGCCACAGGCACCTCCATGAACACATGTCATGGTATCGCCCAGCTCCATGTGAAGCACCTGCCTGCCACCACAGAATCTGCTCCAGGTCTGTCTGTCTTTGCCCCCTCTCCTTCCTTTCCCTTCAGCGCCTGAACAACAGCCTACATGCGGTGAAACAGGTGTAAGAGGGGTGTGAACTTACCTTCATCTGAAAGTGAGAGGAGTATGGGGAGTAGCTGAGGTCTCCTGTGTCACAAGACAAGAGGGGGGGAAAGTTAGTGAGTTAGCATGATAGGGTAGCGTGGAAATACTACATAAAGGGAGACTCAAAGGGCCTGTGGCTATGTTAGCGGCTGCCTTTAGGCTGATAAAACTATGCAATATACAGGCAGGAATGAGTTAAAATCCTTAGGTGGGTGACTTATTAAATATTTCCTTATGAAAGCAGGAATGAATGGTATTGTAAATAACAGGACACAGGTAGCCTTGGAGTTTAGACACCTCCTGTTGCCTCACAGTTGGTGTCATTATCATTGGCCAAATCCCTCCCACTTGCACACACAAGACCACCTCTGCAGTATTCCCTGGGAAGGCACAGCCTTTCTCAGCTATTCTTTTACAAACCAGGAGGTCTGGCTCCAGGAGACAAATGTCATCTTAGTAGCAGATCCACAGGGAATGCAGTCACATCTCCTACCCGTAGATTTGGGAAGCCTCAACTGATAAAAAATTTTGCTTTGTCCAAGTAGGCATGAGGCTCATACAGAAAAATAAGACCTCCTTGCCTACTTTGTGGATGATGGTTCATTCTTAAATAGCTAATGGGAACCAGATCAGAACGGGAATAAATAATCTCCAAGGTATAACCTGGAGAGGTCTGAAGAGCTGAAGCATTACTGAGAGACAAACAAAAAACTCCTGAGTTTTTACACAAACTTTCAGACATAACAGAATTGTAAGGAGTTATGTCTCAGCCCTGACACCCAGTAAGTCTCCTACTCAGTCACTCCTCCTACACATCTTTGGCTTTTACATCAGACTTTACTCTTTTCCCTCTTGTCTGGAGATTCTTTTTCACTTGCATTTCTGAAGTTTCATCAGTCTGAAACTTTCCTACCTCTAAATTATCCATCATGTTCAAATCTGTTCTTGTAGCCCTCCTACCCCTTTTAGCTCATGAGTGGTGGATGTGTACTTAGGGCTGAGGGACAGTGAAGTCTTTCACTTCATCATACCTTGCACAATTTCATCTTGGGTATAGGCACGGTTGTCCACTCCAGTTGTCTGCTTTAGGAACTTGGGTTGGCAGAAGTCATTTTGTGGAGGGTAGTCCTCCAGCTTCAGAGGGGCAGTGAGGAAACAAATTTCAGGGACAATATACATTATCAGGAAGATCCATCCATTGGACACCAGAGCAATGGCCACGACAGGATCATCCCACACAGGCTGGTTTAAAACTGCGTTGCCTTTTGTGAGCATAGTGATCCACACCACCCAAATGGCAATGGAGAACAGGATAGTGACAAAGATGTGTGCCCCGTGCCTCTTCCAGTTTTTGTATGACCCACAGAATGTGAACATGGAAACCAAAAAGGTCAGAGCCATCAAGAAGAGCACGTAGATCAAAAGCATGACAAAGTCCTTGTTGGCCTTCTCCTTAGACATGTTCAGAAATTCATCTCTCTGGTTTACTAGCTTGGTGACTAAGTATTCAATGTTGATCACAACTTGTACCAGGGCAAAGGAAACAATGAGGAGCAGCAACACCACCCAGGAGAAGGGCCTTCTTCCTCTCACTAGTTTGTTGAGGTTGCAGGCATGGGTGAGGAGGCATGAGAAGCAGAGAGCAAAGATGACTCCAAATAGGAAGAAACGAGTCGGGAGAGTCCTCTCATTGACTTTAATGATGAAGGCAAAAGTGAGACCAAAAATGCCAAGTGTGCCTAAGAGAAAGAAGAAATAGATGGAGATCATGTGCCGCTTGCTGTTGTCTTGGACTTTACAGATGAGAAAGAAGAGCGAGCAGATGAGGAAAATGGTGACGAGGACACCAGCTGCAGCCAGTGACTCCAGGACAATCCCCCAGGCCTCTTGGGTGTCACAGAGCCGGTAATAGTCAGCATGGATACTGCCGCAGCCTGGGGGAGCCGACGTCGCCATCCTCTTGCCTTCTTGAACAACCTCCTGGTGAAATGTTTCCCCAAAGCTGCAGAAGAAGAAAAGACACAGGCTGTTGTATCGACCACCTGGGTGCTGCCAGCAGAGGGGAAAGAGAAGCAGGCCAGACCCACCATCCCTACCTCACTGGGCAAGGACACCACAGTGCTAAGGACATGGGGCTGTGGGAGCAGAGCCATCCCCTTGCTTGGTGTTGGCTCTCTATCAAGGGCAAACCAAGCCCCTTAGCAGGAGGCAATTCACCTTGCATGTCCTCTGCTCCCTGCCTGGGGTTGTGCAATGTTGTAAGAGCGTGGGGAGCAGGGAGAAGGTGAGGCGCTTTCGCAGGAATTCGCTTGGCGCCCTGCAGCACAGAGACTGAGCTGCCTTGTCACTTTTGTGATACAAGAGCAGCTGTTAGTCATAACACAGTTTACGCTCTTTTGACAAGTTTGAACGATATCAGCGAGGTTCAGAGATGAGCAATGCAGAACAGGAAACTCATTACTCGTTTTCTTTTCCCTCTTTTACTTTCTCTGAAACACTGTTGGCTTTAGTTTACAGGTATGAATGAAGGGGAACTTTAACTGCCTTTTACCCTGCAGAGAATTAACCAGCAGAGCTCTTCTCTCTCCAAATTCAATAGCAAATACAGGCCACCAACCATGAGCCCTAAACTCATATTCCTCCTTCTTCATGGCAGGGCGGCAATAAGAACTGTCTCAAAGACCTCGATCCCCTCCCCAGGATATTGCCTTGCACTGGCTGGAGGCCTGACATGTCAGAGCTAACGCTGTTCGTTGCACGAGAAATAACCACCAAGTTACTGCTTGAGTAGTCCATGAGACAAGGGTGGACAAGGTCTCTAATGCACCCAGCGCATTCCTGCTGTCTCGTGGTGAGGAGTTCAGTGCTCTCTGAGTAAGCCTGGCTTAAGCCCGTCTCGCCAGGGGTTAAGGAGGCTGTTTAGGTGAGACCTGCCCATCGACGAGGGGAATTAAGTTGTCTGCTTCTTTGGAAGCCTGAAGCATGTGCAGAAACCACTGCAGGAGGATGCTGGGCACTTTGTGGCCCATTATGCAGGTGCTGGGTGAGTTTAGATCCCAGGGGCCAGGTACTGCTTTCTAGGTACCAAATTGCTCAGTTAGGCTCAGGTCTCTAAAACGTATCAAAATAGGAGTTTAGATATAATATCAGCATAAAACATGAGGGAAGCTGGCCTTAACGGCGACCCACACTGGAAAAGCAAGGACTTTCTGTTCTGATATATAAAGAAAAAAGTTAACCTTGCAAAATTTATCCTTTAATGCTCGCCATGCCATTTGCCTTGATTTTCCCCCTCCAGAACAACATACTGCAGTTATGAGGCTGGATCTAAAACCCTTCCAACTGACTTGAGGGAGTGTCGGTGAGTCTTCAATAAGTGGCAGTTGATCTAATCAAGGGATGAACAAAGGGGGAAAATACCACTGACTCTCTCTCAGCCTCACATTTGCCTCAATGTGACCTGCTTATAAATGGCAGAATATTTTTCCAGGTTTTAACCTCACTGTGCAAAAGGAGATGTGCAGCTCTTCAAAAAGCTGGCTACAATAAAATGCAAATTATTCAAATATAAAGGAAGTCTGGACTCCCTTGGAGAGAATGGAATTAGTGAATAACACATTCAGGACTTTTCACAAACAATTGTTCACAATATTTTGGGGATTTATGATCTCTTGCACAAGTAGCTGAGAGTTAACTGGGCATTTGTGAGCAATAAATAGTGAACCTTTCTGAAAATCTGGAGAGCAAATTCTGCAATTTTATCCACAGACATTTACTGTCAATCTTATTAGTTTATGTGTTCACAGCTCTGGCAGATACAGACTGGTGCCCACTGTAAGGGCTGGTGGAGAGCCCAGAGAGGTGAGACCCCAGGGCAGCTCAGAGCACACACACAACTTTGTGTCCTGACTGGTGCTTACAGCAAGAGGTATTTGCCACAGTCAGCTGCCACGGCCCTTGGAACAAATAAGATGGAAAGAACCTCGCCGTGTTGGAGAACTGTGCCATTTGCACCAATTTTTACTCCCTTTTCTTTTTTTCCAGGGTAGATGTCCTACGAGGCATGAAGAGTCTCTGCCCTGCCTCCTGGGTGAGTGCTGCCCCACAGATGCTGAGTTTGCTCATCCAGCCCCTACAGAAGTCTCTGGGATTTCCAAGGGGCTCTGCAGTCTGTGCAAGGGCGCCTGTGCCGTGGTAACTTCACAGCTCACCCCAAATCACAGCTCTCGCTTCAGTGCTGAGTTTTCTCCCTCCAGCCTGAGCCTCCTCTCTCATTGATACTTGTGCATAAAATACACCCATCCAGCCACAAATCTCAAATAATTTCCCCAGAAAGTCTGCTATAACGCCCGCAGCTCCAGCTGGCAATCCCATGTTCGAGTCAAGGGTGGGAGGCATTCTGTTCGCCCTGGCACCCCATGTCCCCGCTCTCCCACCCCCACAGCCACGTGGTCCTGCACACCATCCTGCCGCAGACACAGAAGGCAGGTCTGCCCTGGATCCTGGAGGACATTGCCTTGAATTACCTTTTCGAGTCCTGCCCGCAGAAGGCGACAGGGAGGCTCCGTCTAGAAGAGGCAAGTTCTCAGGGCACCAGTAACACCGTCACCTCCACCGCTTCTGCCACCCCGGCTGAGCAGCAGCAGCCCAATTCTCGCCCTCCTTGGGAGCTTTAACAGCTGGAGGGCTGGGGAGGTGTGGCTGAGCACGCCTATTCCAGTTCCACCGCCTCTCCTCCCTCCTCTCGGACGGGACACGGCTATGAAAATATATGGGGGGGGTGTGTGTCCCGCCAGGAAATGAAGTAAGGCCTCCCTGACGTCAGCGGGGCACTCGCCTCTGCAGCGGGGTGGAGATGGAGCCGCTGCCTGTCCCAGCCCTGGGACGGGACCGAACGCAAGGTGCTCAGCCGAGCGCCAGATAAGGGGCTCCCCTGTCTGACTTCTGGCACCCATGGGTGGGGACCGTGGCTGTCAATAGCAGTGCGTCCCCTCCCTGCTCCCAAGCCTTTTGTCTCTTTTGAATGCTTTTATTGCCAGATAACTGCTCGGAAGGTGGGAGAGGAGGAGGCTGTGGGATGCAAAAGGACCCAGGGCTCCTGGAGGGAGAACGGCTGCCAGCCCGCCTCCAGACACAGTTTCCTCGGGGCTCTTTTTGCTGGGTGCTGAGTCTGTGCCCGGGGGGCAGGTCTGCTCCGCTCATCTCTTCCACCTGTGCCAGTGAGAGCCATGGGATCCTTTCCTGAAAAGGGCACTTTGCCTTTCTTGGTGTCCCGCTCAGCCCAGCCCTGCTCTCCGAAGGTGCAGTTCTGTCTGCGCGCGAGCACTGAGTCACTTTGACCAAATTGCTGGCCCAAATGGTTAATGAATGAAGGCCATGACAAATTCCCCCTTGTTCTACATTGTGCTTCTGGCCTGACACACCTATCGGCGCAATCCCATCCAAAGCCCTAGGTATCTCCGACGTGTTCATGACTTCATCTGTTGTTTTAAATATTACTCACTGGGAGTATTTTATTATTCTGATTAAGGAATTGGCATCAGGGCCTACCCACACCAAGCACTTGGTCCCTACACACAGCCCCATAACCTGGAAATCCCTCCCACCCTGTGCAGGTTGTGCTCCTTCCCAAAACTGGAGGAGCAGCTGTATGTGCCTGTGCTGAAGTCTAACTGCCCATGGTTGTCTCATCTGCATTAATTTTGTTTGTTTGTTTGTTTGCTTTAGGGTCCCTGGTTTATTTCTGGGTGCTGATCCCTTTTGACTGTCACATGTGGAGACAGCCACAAAACACATCCAAGAGTCCTCTCCTGCACATTCCCTAGAAGTCCACGAGGGCCTTCAGGGACTAGTGGCTCACCAAGTGAAAGGCAATGCTCAGTCCAGTCACTGTGGGGTAGGCCATGCTGAGCCCTAGGACAGTCCCTCATGTTCTTCCTACTTTCATTTCAGCATAAAATCCTGAGGCTTCTTAGGAAAGGACATACCAGGTTTCTTTGCATGAAACTAACCTTAACTTTAAAGTAGGTCCAGGGCATAAGGAGCCAGTGAAGGAGGCAGCAGTTGTCAAAAATGAGAGTAGGAAAGAAGGAGTGATGGAGAGGAGTTTAGCACCAGCTCAGAGGGACCCAACCTGTCTAGGAGGACATTCCAGGAACGTTTCAAAGGTCACCGGTCATTGCCAGCCCATTTGTATCTTGTCAGAGCACACTATCAACTGCCAGCCTTTTGCCTACATTTACACAGACACAGAAAAACCCATGGAAGACAGCACATCAAATTGTATCAGGGGGAAAAAAGAAGAAAAGATAAGAAGAGTAACAGTGATGTTTTACAGAATGCCTGAGAAATCCTTGAGAGTCAGTCATCAAACACACCCTGTACTTTCAAAAGGCTAATAAATGGGGCTATGTTTAAAAAAACATCTCAAGTGACTTAGGAGTCCAAGTGCTGCTGACTCATGGTAGGTAGCCTAAGAAATGGTGCCCATGGCCCTCATGCTGTGCCAAGGAGGATGGAGAAGCATTGCTGGGCTACATGGGCGAGTACAAATGGCACAACGATCACACCAGAAAGGTGAGATGACTGTCACCTTGCTTTAGGGATGGGATGCAACTTGGAGATAAAGGGACCTATATTTAGATGTTAGATGTTTAGATGGTTATTACCTAAATGTGAGCTGGGTGTCTCAGCTCTCAAACAGCCAAAGGACTAGACCAGCTGATTGGATGCAGATGCCTATTTCTGTGTGGACTGAAATGCTCCTAGGTGTGGTTGGCTGGACTGCCTGGGGCCTCACCTTAGTTGCTTGCACATAGGCATATAGTGTCATTTGAGATGCAACAGGGTAACTTGCTCAGCTTCCAGGGTTCACTCCAGGAGCAGATGGGTCTCCCATAACTCCCGTATCAGATCTGGCAGTCCTGTGCAGATGTTTTGGATACCCTCAGGCATCTCAAATGAGCTTTGTAAGGGCAAATGGATTCAGTGCTGGATTTCCACTGGCTATTTCAGAGATGAGATGCCCAGCTTATATGTAGGTACCTAGATGTAGATGTCCACCAGATGGACTTCATTCAATAGACAAATAGTCCATTGAAGGTACTGTAGCTCAGCCACGTGTAACTCAGTCACCAGCACCGGGATGGCATATAGGACACAAGAGCTGTGGGAAACTGCTTCTGGAGCATCATCTCACACTGATTAACCCTATGGTCCTAGGCACCAGTCCGTGCGCAATTAAATTAACTCCTAGGTATCTACAGACCAGACTTCCTCAGAGGCAGTCATCCAGATTCCCACCATAGTTGGTGGAAAGAGGCACCTCCATGGGAGTTTCAGTTGACCTGCTTCGTGACAAACCAAATCACACCTGAGAGCATCTGTTCTCTCCAGCAGAGGCGGAGGGAGACCAGACAATGAATTCAGATGCAGATCTTTATGCTTGTCAGCTGAACTACATAGCAAGTCTGCAAAATCATTTCAATGCAATCCAGTAGCAAAATACTGGTAATGTTGGAAGCTCCTTTGGGTGGGAGGCTGTTGGTAGCAAAACAGCTGGCTTTGGCCATACCGCAGCCCTCAGAAAGCAAGCCGGCTGCTGGTGAATGGGAAGGAGCGGTGGCTACAGCTGACAAGGAGAGGCAGGAACAGCAGCAGGGACCGATCCCTTCGGGCAGCAGGCACCCACACCTCCCCTTCCAGTCTGTGGGCAGCAGGACCAGGCAGAGGAGGAAGGCTGGGTTATCCCTCTGTGTTGGCTCCACTCCTTTCCCCTTCTGGCCCTGCTCCCTCCTGTGGGGTTCTGATGCCCAGTGCTGCCCATGGTGCCCTGGACCAGCCCTGCTCCACCGGCTTTGGTGTCACAGGGCTGAGCTGCCAGCAAAGGGCTGAGTATTGCAGCCCATCTAAGCTCAACCAGGTCTCTGGGAGAGAGCATGACTGGGAGGTTCAGGGACTGAGTTAGTATCTTCTATTAAGCCAAGTCATAAAGCAAGTAGATGCCTGGGGAGAATCAGTGCTTGGCACTCTGGAATGTGTCTAAATAACATGTTTCTTTTTGGTCACTGATGTTGGCTGCGTCGTAAATATGCTTGTGTCATTCCTTCTGCTTAGCTACCTGTGCAGTACATTGATAACTCAAGAACAGCATCGTTCCCTGAAAAAATCCCTGCTGGCAGCACTTATCACAGTCATACTGAGCTAACATTACAGCAGTCTCCACCCTGTCCTGCCCCGTTCATTTTCTTCATCTTTAAATCAGTTCAGGTGTAAACATTACGACACCCTTGGAAACAGCCTGGCACGGAGGTGACTGGTCTTCAGGTCAGACAGACAGCTTGGAGCACCTCTGCCTTAGACAGGAGCGAAGACAAGGACAGGGGGTGACATTTCTAGAAAGGGACACGTGGCACCTCCGCATAACACTGGGCTTTTTCCATTTTTCTTGAGGATCTTATCCCTGAATCCCCTGTCCTCTGGCTCTGAAAGCACATGTACAAGGATTATCAAAAACCCCATCTAAGAGTCACATCCTTTTCCTTTGGAAATGAAAAGTGTGGCACCAAAAAGTAAATGTTTTCTAAAAAAATTGCAAAAGAAACTTATACTGGTGTCCTTCAGAGCTGTCACTTGTCTCCGTAGCCATCCGCTTTTCCAGACTGTGTGCTCTGCTCCCAGCCATTTTCAGTCTCAGGAACAAAATAAAAATTTCCAGTGCATAACAGTGATGTGCTGCTTTGCCAGGGAGTGTTGATTTCTGCCTCCTCTCAAAGAAGCTTCCTTCTTTAAATTAGTAGGTTTTGGCCAACCCCTTTCTCTTCCTGGCTCCTAAATACCCAGATTCCTGGTACAGGGCATTCATCTACTGGGAGGGGAAGAGATTTGGGCAAGAAAAGGGAAAGACGACTTGTTAAAATATTGAAATCAGTGCTACTGAGTACGTCCTATAAACAGAGACTTTCAAACGTGTGAATTATCTGCCAGAGCATCACTAATTGGTGAGAAAACCCTGCTTCTGGAAATGTAATAGAAATGGGCTGTTTGGCCCTCCACTAGGAACATAATGCTCTGCTGTGCTGCACACAGGATCACTTCTTTATGCAATCCCAGGTACGGCCAGCCTAGTACCTGGAAATCAAGGGGGGTGGTGGTGGCTGCTGGACCACCTGATGAAACTGTGCCAAGTTCATGCCTTAGGCTTGCTCCTATCCCACACAGGCAGGTGTCACACGGTCTTTCATACTCCACAAGTGTGGAAACCGGAGCAAGAACAGGCAGAAATAAGTGGAGAGCAGCTAAGAGCACCTGTGGCTGTGATCACTTTGGCTAGGAAGAGCCTTTTCATACAACATAACTGGTGCTCTTGAAGGCTGTGAGCAAGTTAAAAAAAAAAAGTAATTAGATTTATCACCTCCTTTAGGACTTTCAACAGTATGCTAATAAACATTTTATTCACGCCAACTGTTGTTGTTTCCTGGAGGTATCCTGTGCCCATCCACTTACCAGAACAGCTAAGAAGGCTCCAGTCCCCACTTATGGCATTAACCTCACCCGCTTTTGTGCTGATGTGTTCCCAAAGCAGCAAGTTGCACTAATATGGATGAGTGTAGACAGACATTTGGGGAGAAGTGCATAAAACTCAGGAAACAAAGGATTTGAAAACATACCAACTGGTGAGGATGTTGCCTGATACCGCCAGGGAGATGCAGGAGAACCTGCATTTTCTCTCTCACAGAAAGGCTGACCCGAAAACATACCAACTGGTGAGGATGTTGCCTGATACCCCCAGAAAGGAAGACATGCCAAGGGAGATCCAGGAGAACTTGTATTTTCTCTCTCCCAGAAAGGCTGATCCCAAGGCTGGGGAAATAAGTTAGGAGAGAGGGAATGCTGCATCTTTAGCTGGTGAAGCCTGACAGAGAGACTCTCAGCAAAGCACTCCAAGAGGAATCAGCCTTTGCTTTCCTTGTGTGCTAGTCCTCGATTTGGTACCCCTGCCTGGCCCCTAATGGTGTTTCCTTCAGTATCCCTTCCCCACTGTGCCTTGGGTAGTTTTCCCTTTTCCCTCCTTTTTCCACTCCACGCTACGGGGTTGAGATGACTGGCTGAGATTCTCGCTGGGAGAGGGAGGATTAGGCCCCCTCTTGCAGGGGTGGCTGTTGGCAATAGATGTTCTGAGGCAGCCATCCTGCCCTGGAGCCGGAGGCTGATTTCTCCTCCCAGCAGTGCCTGGAGTAAGAGGCTCTGTGTCCCTGCAAGAAGCATTCCTGGGAATCAGGTTGCACACAAAAACTCCCTGCTCAACGATACAGAAAATTCTGCTTTACTGCTCCTGGATCAAACACCACCGCAATGACACAAAGCAAAGCTGAGATCCAGCATAAATCACTCCTCCCTTTTTGACTTCATCAGGGGAAAAAAAAAAAAAAAGCGTTGATAGATTTTCTTTTATTTTTTATCAACATGCTTCCTTCTGGTACAGACCTGTGTCCCCACACAGCCAGCATAAATGCTGGCGTAGACTCAATATTGTCTGTCCTGGCTAAATTATCAAAAATGTCATTGTATTTACATGTTTAATCCTAATCAGACACATCCTATTGAGCGATATGGCTGTGCACAAATCTGCTATTGACTGCAGAACCATGGCCTGGGATCACACAGCAAATTTGGTCAGCGTGTATTATCCAACCAAGGCTAATCATTAATCAATGCTTTGATTTTTCTTGAAGGAAATGAGCAGCAAGGGAGAAAAATATAAGAAACAATTGTAAGGTAAGGTCAAGTAGTTGAATTCACAGCCTGTTGCTCCTGAACGTTTTCTTGTAGTTTAGAGCAGGTCCCCAGGGCAGGCAGTTCTTGATATCTGGGTGCCACAAATACCGGTGTCACCTCTTGGAGCTGGAGAGCTGATGAGGAGCCATGTGTAGGTCCCTGGGAATCCCAGTCAGGCTTCAGGGAAATATAGCCAAGGAATATGATAACACACGAGGCTTCGGCTCTATCCCTGATGAAGAATGTCTTACTGCAGCCCTGGGAGAAGGAGCTTCTCTTCTGTGCAATTTCCCCTTCTGGGGTGTCAGGTGCTTGGCAGTAAAGCCCAGGCAGATGGAGGTGGGGGCTTCTACCATTGGCCTGCTCCATAGACGCAGCCATTTCCCAGCAGTCATGGGCATTACAGTCTGCAGGTCCCTGTGATTTGAGGGGAGATGGTTTGCATTCCTCTGGTCTTGAGCTGGAGACTGCTGAAAGTGCCATGCCAGTGCTGACCTGGCAAAAATGACAGTGAGTAATAGTTGCCAGAATATACATATAAATGGTTTATAAAGCCAACGCCTCAGTTCTGCTTGCTAGTTCACCCTAGGTAAAGTTTGTTGCTTGGCCGTGGTTATATAGGACCACAAAACTCCTCAGATGCCTTTCAGGGCAGCTCAAGGACTCCTATGTCAGCAGTCATGAGGGGACCCCTAGCTCAATGCATGCTGCAGTCCTTCCCCAGCTCAGCATATGTGCACCAAAAAGGCTGATGCAGCCTTGCAAGTGCTCAGAGAGATGGGATGGGGGTAAAACAAAATGTGCGTTTCATCAAGGTAGGGCTAGGGCCATGCTTTCAGCATGGAAAAAACGCCTTTTCACTCAAATCCTGAAGATTGCCCTCCCTTTAGTAACCCAGGATCCAGGGGAATAGCTCTGCAGACAGCAACAAACTGTAAGCAGTTGGTTTCTGGCAGTGGTAGATGGCGTGCCCTGGGAGCCTGGAAGTCTGGTGCTCCTCGGGCATGCACAGACAGCAGTGGGTCTCATCATCTCAGGGGGAGTGCAAGTGGTAGCCCAGGACCATTATGCTAGGTGGAGTTTATGGAGCTGGCTGGGCAACAGAGCTTGGTATCCTCCATTTAAAGAGCCAGCACATTGCTGGGCACCTTCCTTTCACCTGGCACAAGACAAGGCATGCAGGCCTTCTTCCACCACTTCTTCCACCATGTTGGACATTAATGGGAGCGGGTTGCTCTTCTAACTTTGAGGACAACACAGGCACATAAGTATCCCCAGATACCGCCTCACTAGAGGCCCAGGACTGCAGTTCAGCTCTTCACTTCTGCCTCCAAAATCCTTTATTGAATGATTCTTCTGGTGCAACACTTGCCAGGAGCGATCAGCTGTTGCGTCAACATGAAGGTCTTTTGAATTTTGTCCTGTCCTACCTGCTAATGACAACTGATGCTCTATGAGATCTCCAACTTCCTAGTATCATTTCTGACATTAAGCTCCATAAGCGACATAACAATGTTCATCTGGTGCACGCCTGCTGCATCTGGTAGTTAAGGAGCATAAAAATCTATGACAATGACACACATTTGAGTAGCCGCACTTAGGGAAAATGAGGGGGAAACAGTTTTCTATTCTATCTGCTTAACTAAAGCAGAAATTTCAGTTGGTGTCTTTAAGAGGCCTGATAGCATTCCTGCTCCAGCTGCTTGCTTCTGTAAAACGATGCCTCTCTTTGCAGTTTCTACCTAATCTCGGTGGGCGCACAACCACACACAAACACGTGTATTTTTGCACAAGCACGCACACACAACAGCCTGTCCACACCCAGCCTCCCACACTTTTGCCTCTGTTGTTGCAATATCTATTAAAACTAGATAAAAATGCAGGACTTGCAAGGTGTTAGGGTGCTGTTGGTGGAAGTGGTAACCAGGCAGGTCGAGAGAGAGAGAGAGCGCGAGCACAATCCCAAGCCAGGAGCACCACTGAAAATAGTTTTCCATAGAAAATTCACTGCAGGATGTTTAGCATGTGCTGCACTGCGATAGGATCCTCTGCTTGCTTTGTGAAGCCAGACCTGAAAGATTTCCACGCTTTAAATGCTGTCTAGTTTAGTGGCTGCACTTTGTAAAGATGAAGCACTTGAGGCCATAGATTTGAATCCTATCCAGAGAGATTAAGTACTCGAAAGCTGAGGACCTAATGTAATCCATTTCATTATTCTCCCTTTAATTCTATCATGATAAAGAGTGGAAATCTCAAAGGGAGAGCTGACTGGACAATGCAGTCTGTGCATAAATTCCTACTCTTACTGTTTTGAGTCTTCTGATAAGTGCAGAGAAAAAAAAAAACAACCCTCTTCAAATACACAGTCTTAAACACACTGTCACACATATACAGATGAAAACACACATATGCTCTTCCTCCCTCCTTTAACGAAAAATCCATCATTCCATAGAAAGTTCAAACAGAAATTTTCGCTGATGATTCAGAGCAGCTGTCAGGACTCAAAGTGTCTCTTGATCCGCGGCTGGGATACTTTCTCTGCCTCACCTCACGCCTCCATTTTAACTCTTCTCCTGATTTCAGATAAGCCTGTGGGGATGTGCCATCTCACTTGATGGTCACTAAAGATATTGTAAACTCACTGTGTTTGCAGGGATCTAAACAAGCAGCAACGCTGGGCTGGGTTAGAAAAGAGCATTACACTGTTGAATCTTCAGTAGAAGCTTCTGTACTCTGGGCACTTCCAGCCTGGATGCTGGGTCTGGGAGGAGGCGAGGTCTGAACTCGACAGAAGATACAGCCCATTGCCAAGTCTCTGGCCTTGATTATTTTTCTTCCAACCTTCTTGACAACCCAGGAGCTCCCCTAAGCTAGGAAGAAGAACATCTGTGCACAGCCATTGTTAGTAGCCAAATGGAGAGGACTTAGCTGGGAGGAAGGAGCTTCTGGCTTGCAGTATGGAGAGAAAGAGAGCATATACTTCAATTTGGACCAGTAATATCAACCTAAGGAACCCCTTTCTGTCCCTGCGGTGCTCCTTTCCTCCCATTTAACAGGCCCCTGGGTGGAAAGGACGAGCAAGCTCTCCCATGGGAGCCCCTGGGCTTCCTGCAGCTCTCCAGACCCAGCAGGCCTGGCTGTTTTCCTCAGTATACAAAAGTGACACCCCCTAAGTGACAGCCATACCCCAGGGAAGGGCTTACTGAAGTTTTATTTGCCAATTAACCTCTTCAGAAATGCAGATGCAGCTTCAGCTAGTGGTGTGAGCAAACCAGGGAAGTGGCGGAGATGAGGGACTGCTTTTGGTGTGTGCATGGTATGGCAAAGGGAAGCTTCAGCCTCCCTGCAGCAGGTTCTTCTCCTTTTCCAGGGTCATTGCATTACCCAATATCCATTCTTTGTTCATTATTAACAAACTGCCATAACAGACATTCATTTGCAGTAACAAGATACGAACTGGCACACGCGCAGCTCTCCTGAAAAGGCTGTAAAGTGCTTTTTCCAGGAATCCCTGGCTGCAGATGAGACCTTACCCCAGGGTAAAACCCAGAAGCTGTTGGTCACCAGACAGTGCTGCTGAATTTCAGCAAGCACATGATACTCCATCTCTAGGACCTGCAGGGAGATTCATTTAACCAGGTAGAAAATTCATTGTCTTTGTGCTTACATTTTAAAAAGCAAGAGTAATCACTATAAATTTTGGCTCCGACCTTCTCCCTGGCACACATGTCCCATTGTGCGTGAGATAAGATAAGGTATATTCTTGGGGAAAAAAAAGGAAACAAAAAGCCTATGCTGTATGTGAATGAAGAGATCCCACATATGCTATGGATTTTAGCAATATTATTGCTGACTCCAAGGGCTTTAGGAAGTAACAGAGCCGTGATGTACACAGGGGTGAAGTTACCATGAAATCTTAAATTACATGGAGTTAATTCTGGCTTTTCCTCATCCAGAACTGAACTCACACAGTAGCTCTGAAGCTGTGTTGAACTGGAACCGAACTAAACCAACTTCAGTTCTTACCTGACAACCCAAATAAGAACTAAATCCAACTTATAATGATTCATCTGGCTGATCGGAATGTGGTTTTACTAGTGGTAAAGGCAAAGAAAAGTGGCAATCCATGTACATCATTCTGCCAAACAAAACACATTCTGGATGTATTACATGACAGTCTGGCTTCTTTAGCAAACACAGCATCTGTTGCAGTCCTGTTCCAATTAAAAAAAATGTCTGCTATTACATAACAGTTGGTCATCCCCAATCTCCGGAGTGGTTAATCTGGATGTACACATGGTTAAAACCTCTGCTGGCCAATTGAAATCTGACTTTTCTAACTACTCATTTATGATCATCAGACAGAGAAACGACACTGTTGAGTCTGTTACTGGTTAGGACATATCCTGACCTTCCAGGACAGCACAAAGCTTTGATACGTTTGCCCTAAATCTAACCATCCTCTTTACTCATCAAAGGGTTTTAAGACTAATACAATCAATGAGTTTAAAGAAGTTGTTGAACATAAATGAACCATCTCTTCCTAACAAGCAGTCCTACATTATTAAGCAATGAGAGACTTGCCCCAGAGACCCCAGCAGGATCTCCATTGCTTTCTACCATTTATCTCACCGCTTTGTGTCATCTAGAGCATCTGTAAACACAGATCCCAGGCAACCCCTGAATGGCTGAGCTGGGATATGCCTGCAGGTGTGCAATGGAAGGACCTCGGCTTGCACAGGGGCCATAGGAGCTTCCTCTGGCAAGAGGCTTCAAAGCAAAGAGGTATCTCCTAAAACGCTATCAAGATGGGGAGAGCTATGTGGGAACTGTTGGGGCAGCTCACATCTCCCCTGCACCCTGAAAAACACAAAGAAAGCAGTGCTGGAAGCAACCAGCTTGGGCAGGCACGTGTCCATCAGTGGGGAGAAGAGCCTGCAGGACCACACTGCAGTGCAGCATGAACAGCAAAGCAAAGAACCATCCCTGGGGCAGCGTAGGGACCTGTTTGCAGGCTGCTTGGTGGGGCAAGGCTGGGGAGAAGTGAGCAGGGGAGAGTGCAGAAGCTGTTTAGAAAGGGGGATGCGCATGTGAGACTTTCTTGGTGAAGGCAGGGAGTCAGATATGTAGGAATGGCTAAAGGTGGGGGGAGAAGATAGGAGGTCCAGAAAAAAAAAACCAAACCAAAAAGCACCAAATAACGGAGGCTTATATGCAACACATTCTAGGGCATGCTGAGGAAATCTTGCTCAGGGAGGATCTCAGCAGAACTCAGCAGGCTTGTGCCAGGTGCAGGAGCGAAGCACAGGGTTGCCAGTTAATTATGTGAAGGGAGGCCTTGGGTGATGCTTCCAAAGGAATAAGTCAGTCCACGCAGAGAGGTCTGAAGGCAGGGAGGGTGGCTGCACCCAGGCACTTGTGGGCGGAGGGGCTCCCCTGCAGCAGGCCATGCAGGGAGATTCCCTCAGCCACAGGAGAGGTGGCTCCCCAGCTGCGTGCCCTTGCAGGCACCACCGCCCCAAGATCTCCCTCACTTGAATGCTTCCAGGGGTTAGTGGCATCCCTTGGTCAGCTTTATCTGATCAAATGATGGGAGTGGACTGGGTAATGATGCAAGCCTGCAGACAAGTGCAGGAGAGCAGAAAGATGTGAACTCTGCCTATCTGGGCAGCGAGATTTTGCTGACATGCTGAGAAGACAGAATAACCTGCTCTGGTGTACCAGCACAGCCTTGTGTGTCAGGCATGACATATATGACAGAAGCCCCTGGCTTCTGCCACGGGGCTCAGCCCATTGCCAGCTTCAGTCACAGAGAAAAGCCTTCCAGTTGAAGCAGGAGCTGGGGCACAGCACAGGCTCACAAGCTGCTTCCTTCTATCCAGGATTCATTTTAAGGCTCAGCACGGCTTCCAGCACAAAGTTAAAGTTACCTTACTTTAGCAAAACAGGCAGAAGTTTACATATTTGTCCTTGCCTCTGAGAAGGCCAAAGAGATGAGCATCCAGATCACAGAAGCCACTTCAAGGCAAGGTCACACAGCCATGATTGGCTTCAGATCTCTATTTGTCAAAGTCTTTCCCCACCAAGAGAGAATACAGCTCCATGCAACTCATCATACAGCTTCCCCAACACCAGTCCTCATCTTTATCCCTACATCTTCACATGTCAGTAACTACTGCACAGACCTTTCCACAGACTTCAGCATGTTTTTGGATGTTAACCCACAAACACTTTGAGGCAGAAAAGCAACTCCCCCGTGAATTTTCTGTGCTACCTGGGTAAATTGGTAATACACGGTCCTGTACATCTCAGGTGATCGGAGAAGCAAAGGGCTGACATGGCTCACAAAGCTGAGCACTTCCACCAGGAGGCTGTCCCTGCCCAAGCAGGAGAGGCTAAAGAACATGGCAAAGGGGGAGAGCTCTCAAAGTTTTTTATCCGTGTGTCCTGCTTGGCACAGGACAAGCAAACATTGCTGCTTCAGGGGCTCTCCCTTTCCAGGAAAGAACAGGGCAATTAGCTTTCCAAAGGGCTTGTTGTGGAAAGAAAAAAGAAGAGAAGGAAGGAAGGAAGAAGAGAAGGAAGGAAGGAAGAAGAGAAGGAAGGAAAAAAGAAGAGAAGGAAGGAAGGAAGAAGAGAAGGAAGGAAGGAAGAAGAGAAGGAAGGAAGGAAGAAGAGAAGGAAGGAAGGAAGAAGAGAAGGAAGGAAGGAAGAAGAGAAGGAAGGAAGGAAGAAGAGAAAAAAGAGAAAGCCTTATTTGCTATGTGTGTAAGATACAAAGATAAAGACACTCACCAAAGATTTCATTGATACTATGCCCTCCAGCAAGCTGTCTTCCCATTGCAGGTTTATCAACAACAGAAGGCTAACAGGTCCCTGTACTAGCCACATCATCTTCTACATCTGCTGCTTCTACTGAATTCAAGAGCGCCACAACTGTCTGCTGTAGGATTTTCAAAGGAACACAGCAGTCACATACTCAAAAACAGCTCATGCAAACGCAAGACCAAGACTAGTGACAGCAAAACCAGCAATTCCCCTTCCCTCAGCTTAACACAACCCTGCTGGAAAGGGAGATTCCTCACTAATCACGAAGAGCTGCTCATCAGCCAGACCAAGTGGCAGCATCTGACCTGCGAAAGCAGCATCAGCATTTTCAAAGAGGGGAGGTAGCCTGGCATTCAGAGGATGGATCTTCAAAAAAAGTCATCCTCTGAAATAGATAGAGGCAGCGTAACTGGCATAAAAGAAGTCGTATCTGAGTGGGAGCCTTGGAAGGACTGAAGAGTCACAAAACACTAGCACGCTTCGCAAGGAAGAGCTCTCAAACTCAGCTGAGATGAGCAAGCCTGGCTGCAGCCAGCCAGCTGAACACCAGAAGAAGCGAGACTATCTCCAAATTTTATTTTAGAGAGAGCAGACTAGCAAATCCATTTCAGACATTTCTTGCAAAGATCTTTTATAAACATGTCACTATGTTATCTACTTTGGAGAGCATAGCCAATACTTCATTTGCATTTTGTAAAGTGCGCGTTTTTATTTAACCTTTTCTTGAAAACTGGAAAGGTGACTCCAAAATTCCTAGTTAATACTAACTCCATCCTCACCAACAGACGGAGACAGCCTCAGCTAAGATACACATGTGAGTTGAGTGTATCCAATGGAAAATAGTCCATAGCTCTGCAGAATTGTGCCTAGGCTCTGTCACAGAAGTCTATTAGGCTGTCTGCTTCATATTGTTGATCGTGTTTGGAAAAGACCAGTCCTTAACAACCAAAGAGAGCCTCTGGCGTTCATAAAGATAGAGGTTTAATACACCTGTAAGCGTGCACATGAGCAGCAGTAATAAGAAATCACTCACTAGTGGCAAATTTCTCATTCTGAATACATATTGAGGGAGAGGTAGTATTACTTTCCTACTGATGATACATCAAGCACAGAAGCTGGCAAGGACAGATCAGGCTGGGTATCTCCCGTTATAAATTCCCTTCAACTGAGCTACAATAAAGAAGACCAAGTATATCCAATTACATGCTTGACTGGGGTACCTTAAGTTCTGTTGCTTTAAATAAAATTGAATGAGCCCCCACACATTGTCTCCCAGGCTTTCTCCATGGATCCTTTGCCCCCTTACATTGCTACGGCAGGAAAGAAGGTCCTTTTGTGACTCCAACTCTCATTCTGCAAAAGATTTTTTTTTTTCCCTACATCAAAGCCAAGAAATTTAATTTTTTAGCCCTGTTCATGGGATGGAGCAGATGTACAAGAAAAATTACACAAAGGAATCATTTTCTTCTGAAAAGCCAACATTGTCCAAGCAATTCAACCTTAGCATGCAACCCTTCTCTACCTCACACAGATGACTTGCAGAGCAAGTTTTGCTATTTGCCTTTCTTTACACAGAGATGCATCTGTGGGTGAAAATCTTGAGGAGGATTAAAGGGGATTTAGATCAGCCCAAATGGGAAACACGTGCCAAAAAACCTGCCTTCCTTGACAATAGCAAATAGGGAGGTGGAATTGATAGAAAGAAGTAGTCTCTGTGAGAGGCCTGTCAACAGGGTTCTTTTTCTGCCTTTGCTAGGATTTGAATAGAAGACAACACGTTTCCGCAGAGAAAGCCCCCATTGCATTTCCCTTTCCTCAGGAGCACTTAGCAACCACCAAGCCCAAGGGAAGGCAGGAACTTTTGTCAGAGTCCTATCCCTATTTTAGGGAGAGGCAACAGAGCAGCATGTACATCTCTGCAATTATGAGGATCCTCCATCAGAGAAGGCAAAGATAAAAATAGTCATCTTCCCTTTGGGCATGCAAAATTACCCTGTGTTAAGCTCCAGTAAACACAGCTTCAGGTTTCTAGATGCTGAAAAAGTGCTGACCCAGCTCCAAGGGCATCTACCCCTCCCTGAAGACCTACAGTGTCAACAGCTGAAGACTGCACAGTGCCACTGTCTCCTCTTGCACAACTAGGCATGACCTTGGTACAGTCCAACACGCATCCTACCATGAAACATGACATATACTGGATTACAGAAAGTACTATTATCATCATTACAAGTTTTCATATCTGAAGGGTCCTCAGGAAGAGATACAGCACTGGAGGCATGGCTGTATTCATCTCCATGCCAGAAAGCAAGCAACTATTCCCATTTCTTAGGTGCCAGAGGAATGAAACATCCTTAGCTCTCCCTTTTAAAATACTGTTACTCAGAAGGAGCTTGCATAGTCTGACTGGGGAAAAAAAGCCATCTGAAGACTAAGAAAGTGTCTTGTAACGTTTTTGTTTTTTTTTAGGAGGGGAAAAAAAAAGCTCAGGAGTTAACCACAAAGCTTGAAATTCTGTCAGAAACTCATATTTGGATTCTCCATGATTACACAGTAATAGTTCCCCCCCACCGCCCAAATCTACTGGTAAGCGCATAAGCAAGAGCAGTAAGAATTCAGAATGACTACATGGTCTGGCACCAAAGCTGGATTTTTACAGCATTTGCTCTGCAACATTTACAAGAATTAATTGCTCACTTGAATGTTTACAGAAGCTCCTTACATGCCATTGCAAGGAAACCACAACTTCATATTTACGTAACATCAAAATGCTTGATACATGCCTGTCTCTTTCACAGGTCATGTAATCAATTTCATTCCTTCTTAAGTACTTCCAAGGGCTTTTTTAAGTATGTTGGATATTTTCCTTCTTCACTGCTAGGCTAAAGTCGGAATGTTTACTAATTTCAGTCCTGCTTTGTAAACTAAGGCCCTCAAGATTCCAAATCACTTCTTACTCTGAGAGTTCCCTCCTAAAGGGAGCCTCTTCTCAGCTCAAGTTAATGGTCTTGCTGGAAAGTCATCATATGTAACTCTTCCTCTTGCTCATCACTACTTTTTTTCTTTTCGGAAGGTGGGCTGCCAGGTCCTCAGAACAGGCTGTGTTCCTCATGATTATTTTAAGCAGACTTAGGCTCAGGCTGCCACCACAGAAAGAGCCCGGGATTCCCCATCCTGGTTCCCAGCTGTGCTTTCCTGCCCACATGTTCCCTTGCAGCCCCTGGGCAGCAGGTGCATGGCACTGGGGAACCGAGATGGCCAAATCCATTTCAGACAGGTCGATTCATCACAGTTTCTGCTCTGGACCACTGTGTGGTTGCAGGGACTGCTACTTTTTGCAGCTATCCTCACTTATCACACTGACACCAATGTTTAATTTTACTCCTCCCCTCCAAAGGATTGTTCTGCTTCTGCTATCTCTGGAACACTTAAATGAAAGACACTATATCCCCATTTTTTACTGCCCAAGATAGTCACCTATGCAGTATTAAAAAAATCAAACCTCTAAAACATTATTTAAAATATGTATTACAAGTATATAAACAATCACCTCATTATGGACTTGGTCACTGCAGAACTGTTTGAAACTGCTTTTGTTGAAACTTCACTTGAGTTTCAACCACAAAAAAAAAAAAAAAAAAAAGTCAGGTTGTGTTAGCCCGATACTACCTTACATCACACTAAGGTTAACCCTCCACTTCAGCTCCCTGCTGTGCAAAGACTGGAGAGGTGTGCTTCAGAACTGCCCCTCGAGAGACCTCCTGACTGAACAAACAGACTGGAATCAGTTCTTGTACGAAAGTATGCAGCCACACACATACCAGCGCTGGTATTTTCTGAACTGTGTTTTATTCAGAGAGAGACAGGTCTCACTCCATTCTTTTGCCCTCACGTTTCATCAGATCAGCTACGGATTTTGCTTTAGCCTGGTTGCAAATTCTGTTTTGACCAAATGCATCTTTAGACACTCCCTATTCCGCTTCAGTTATACAAACACCCTCCAACCTAGCCCTCATGGTGTAGTCACAATAAGAAACTATTTCCCACCCCCTCCAACCTGTTGAGATATTTTTAGTTGAAACTGAATGCACATACCTGTGGCAGGTGAGGCACCAGTGAGAATGTGGGTGTGGTGAGACCTTTGCTTTTCTAATGCCAAGTGTTTCTACAGCTTGTCGTTCCACATCAAGGGAGGTGGCCAGCTCTCTAGGAGTCACTCCTCTCAAGGTGGCTCTGCACCCTTTTACAAGGAGCAGCTCGGCTTCTCTCCTCTGTTCCTCTTGCAACTGCAGAGGAAGGATACAGAATCTTTGACCGCAGCCAAGGGGCAAGACAGATCCGCCTGGCTGTTGCAGCCTTCCACAAAGGGAAGAATACATCAAGATGCTTAGATACTCCACCAATCCATTAAAGAAAGCCTCATACTACTTCCGAAAGGAATGACCATGCCCTACCTCCTGCAGCAGTAAAAACTGCCCTTCACATCACAAGATTGGCTCAGGACTGACTCTGCATGCCACCCGTTACATAGCTGGGAATAACACTAAGTGGTTTTCCAGAGACCCAGGAGCCTCAGAGGGATTTAATCTTCATTTGCTGATAGCGGAACCAACCCTATCCCGCTTGTGAAGGGAAAGAGATTTTGTTCAAGCATCAGGAGGACAGAAAACCAGTTGCGAGAGTTCCCTTGCTCCATGGGGAATAAGCATTTGCATCTCCACCCATATGCTCACTCTATCTTTTGCTTTCTGGTGCATTCTCAGGCTGTTTCCTCTTACCTGTGAGGATCCCTACAAAAGGCCCCACAGAATTAACTTGTTACAGGGCTTCCACCCCAGCCTCTCTCCACTAGGACCATGGAAGACACACACTCTCTTCCTGCTTTGTAAGAATACTCTTCGCAGTCAACATGCCCTTACCTATCTGCTGCCGCACTTACACTGCTTTAGAGCTATCAAACTTGAACGCAAATATTCAGGGGATTTGAGTAAATCGCTACAAAAAAAAAAACCCAAACAAAAAAAAGAGGACAAGCGCGAACACCGGCACTCTTCTCACAACAGACAGTATGTTTGCTCCTGATGAGAAGACAACAGAGCTGTTTTAAATAAAAAAGAAAAAACATGTTCCCCATAGTTTTAATCATGCTGTATTTCTTGTAGTTTTGCAAAATGTGCTGCCCCAAACAAAAGTATAAGAGTATTCTGACAAGCATAGATGTTTATACTGGATTTATGTTGACACTATGAAGTAAGCATTGTGCTCATCTTGACTACTGCAGTAGTTCCTGCTTTCCATTTAGATCTAAAAAATAATCTTTTGAACATTGTTTTTCATTTTGCAGAAAATCTGGTCTATGAATGGTTATAACGGACATTATATTTTCACGTTCAGTGATCACGAAGAAGCTTCTCACCCTCCTCTGCCCACCAGCAGAAATGCCCAGTGTGAAAATTTTTATTGCCAATAGGAACTAGCACTAGCCTTCTGGTTTGATACGAAGGTAAGTACATTTACCCCATTCTTGCAAGACTCTACTTACACAGCACTGAACTCTGCCTAAGACAGGGAAATAAATAGGGAAACACAGAAAGAGCCTGTAAGGGACCTGTTTTTTCTTCACCACCCAGCTCGTGAGCTGCTTCCCTTTGTAAATACTACCCTCTTGCGTCGGTTTGCAAGTACTACAAGAACCAGACACAAAAACCAAACAAACCAAACCCCAGGCCTCTCCTTGAGCTTGCCAATTGTTACAGATTCTGTATAGAATTTCAGGTAGTGAATAGCCTAATCCTGCTGAAACAGGTTCTCTCTGTGCTGGGCCACTCTTCAGCTGACACATCTAAGGCATTCATGTCACATCTGAATCCCTAAGATTGACCTAAGAAGAAAACCTTCTGGCAGAGCCAATATTCAAAATGAGGCGAACAGGTCAGTCAGTGATAGGACAAGAAAACCAAGTTATCTTTAAAATTAAGCAATATATATTTGGAGTTCTGCACATCACATGGACGTAGTCACTAAGGCAAGGGCATCACAGCTGTGCTGTGGAAACTCAGTTGCTTCTTTTTAACTTTTTCCTCTCTTTCTTCTGATAGACCTATCTGACCCCAGATGCACTCAGTTTGGGTAGTGAGGCAGGCTGCAGCAGTGGGAAAGCTGCACTCACACCACACCTCTTCGTGAATGAGCAGGGCCAGACCACAGCTGCTTTCTTGTCCAGAGGTGATAGTCTCATGTCTCTGAAAGGAAGACTGTTCTCATGCTATCACAATGGGCCAAGCTGGTGAAGCAGAAAAGAGGAAGTTGCTTTCCAGGTGGACTGCCCAATTTCATAAGTAGTTAAAAAAAAAATATCCACTGGAGATGGCTTGGTAGACTGTTTTTGTCGAGCTCATGTAGCCATGAAGTGAAAAAGAAAAAAGTCTGTCCAAATATTGAACTAGAAGGCTTTCCTTTTCTTCTTTTTCCCACCTGCCACCTTATTCCTAACACCAATAGCTTCTTCTGTGTCATCATCATCATTCCGAGATCTCTTCTTCTCTCCCTGCTCCCGTAGCTCCTGCAATGCAATCGAGGGATTGATCATGAGTTCTGGCAGCTGAGGAAATTCAGATTGCAACAGTGAGTAGAGGGACAAAAAGCCAGCACCCACCATTCGAGCAAATCTCTGGGCCTCAGCCACACGCTCTGTCAGCATCATAACTTCTTCCTCTTGCATGGGGAATGCTGGCAGCTTCTTGCCAATCAGGTGTTCAATGCGCTGGAACAACTCTACATCATACCTGAGAAAAGCCAAGACAGCAGCTTGAATCAGCCCTCCCGAGAGTGCTTCAGCTGTCAACACCCACAGATATCATCCCTTATCTTCAGCCTACAGATACGGTTAGCTTGTGCTGATGGTCTCACAAGCAACTCTTAATTGCATCCAAATGATTCTATCGTCTGGGATGCCTTCACTTATTTATTCAGCTCATCTCTGTTCAGAAGTATTTGGCAAAGACTTTTTTTTTTTAGACAAGTACTTCAGTACTTACAAAAAACACCCACATTTACTTAACCTGCATTATATATTGTAAAAATATATGTATATTATACAATCAAGTTATAAACACTCCTGCTCGCTACGTGCCTCTTCTAGAATTTATCCTAAGATCTTTCTCTCTCCCCACCCTGGAGCTTGAATTCTCTCCCCTTTAACTAAATAAATCCAAGCAGCAACTCAAAATGAAAAGTAGTATTTTCTTCTCACCCAGGATGAGGTCAGGTATTTTCTGCTCTGAAACACAGCTGGGAAGAATAAGTCTGCCACATTTTAACACTTACTGTGTGACAAAGGTGATAGATTTGCCAGATCTCCCAGCTCGAGCTGTTCTCCCAACACGATGAATGTAATCCTGAAAACAATTTTCTTGGTAAGCAATAAGATATGTGCACCAAACACAGAACAGAAGTTATGGGAAGTTAGCCCTTATTATTTTTCTTTAGAAAAGAACAAGAAAATAGGGAGAAAATACAGCTATGTGCAGCATTGAGATTTGAGAAGATACTGGCTTGTGGATGCATATATTTTGTTTTAACATTTGAATGCTTCTCTTTCTAAAGGAGAAGACCACCTTCAATTATTGAAGGCTGCAGGATAAAAACTGTGATACATGACTTTGCTAATGAACTACCACTTTCTTGTAAAGCTAATATTTAAAGTGAGCCAATGCCTGCATTTTCAGTCTTGGAATCTAGCGCTCTCCATAGCCTGTCTTCCAGATAAACTCTCTGGCAAATAGATTTAAGTTTGTCAAGCACAGCAAAAGGGAGGATGAATGAGAAAAATTTGGAAGCGTCTGATCTACTGAATGTCTTCTGTTTATATGGTTCTAGGCTGTTTTCCAGGTTTTATACTGCATTAGGGAAATTACAATACTCCCTTCTCCATGCAGTATCTGTAGAGAAAGGAAGCATCATGAGAAAGGATGTGTTCCATGACATGGTTAGACAAGAGGGAGGGGCACAAAACTGTAAGGATGTCGTTCAAGCTGCTGCACCTTTTTTTTTTTTTTTTAACTTTTGTCCTTTTACAATGTCAAAAGCAGTGTCATCAAAAGAACCACCATATTTTCTTCTGTTCACAATGTATAGTATCTTTGATCATTATAAGGAACAACAGCAATTCCTGAAACGCATGTTAATGGTATATTTTCTGAAACTAGGCTGGGAAACAAAGTCACACTATACTTTCTATAAGGTAGAGAGTTAGTAACTCACTTTTTTCAGTTTGCTGTGCTTCTGTGGTATGAAGGTGAAAGAGATTAAAGACCTCTTTCTTGATCAAATCCTCATTTAACTTGTTTTTTTTTAAACACAGTTTAAAATGTGAACTCAGACCTGGATTACAGGAACAGAGATGACTACCTGAAACTAGCAATACCTTAAAACCATTTTCAAAGTCTAGAAATCCTTTAACATAACATGACAAAACACATACTCTGAGCAGAAATACAAAGACCCAGAATGTCCCTCGCTTCCCCTCTTCACTTATGGGATCAGCTCTACAATCCAGACGAGGCCACCCAAACAGAGATAACAACTCAATTGCAGAGGCTGAACCACAGCTTTTGATCTACAGAAGTCTGAACTAGACTTCCAGTCAGCAGAACAGAGAAAAGGTATCTTTGTTCCTTTGTCTAGCTTCACTATGCCTCCCAGCGACCAGAAGCCTTCAGCCGGCACACAGACGAGCTTACCTTAGAGTGCGTAGGAATATCAAAGTTTATCACCACATCTACATGTGGGATGTCCAGACCTCTGCTTGCAACATCAGTAGCCAGCAGAATAGAACGTGCCTTTGCCTTGAACTTGTTTAGAGCACCCAAGCGTTTATTCTGGAAGAGAGGAGAAGAAAAAGGGAATGAGAGAATAATGCTCATCATGGTTAATAAGCTCTGGTTGAAATACTGGTAGAGAAGAAACGGGGGAGAAACTACTCAAAAAAATCTCACTTCTCTAATTTCTTTTTGAACTATTACAGAATCAGTGGCAGTATTCATATTAGTTAAATTTCTTACTATCAGCCCAATCCACTATCTGTGAAATACTCCTCCTGCAAGGTAGTTGTGAGTCAGTATGCTGCAGCCCACTTCCCAAGCAACAGGTCTCCTCTCTACTCCATTCTGTGGGGTATGCCCTTACCTGACTCATCTGCCCATGGAGAGGAATGGCAGTGAACCCCAGGTTGCGAAGCAGTAGAGCAGTCCTCTGCGTATTGTTACACGTGCTACAGAATATCATGAAAGAGTTTCCGGCTAGTTCATTCAAGATATAAACCAGGTAGCTGTCCTGTAAAGAAACAGACANAAAAAAAAAAAAAAAGATATATTCACGTATGCCACGTTAAAGAGTAAGTAAAAGCCAGAGAAGATGACAAGATATTGGGCAGACGTGGGAACAGCAAGACAAGACACAATCAGATGAGGGAAGAAAACAGAAGTGGCATTACCTTGAATTTAGAGGGGATGAAAATGTAGTATTGCTGCAGTTTCTCAACTGTCTGATATTTGGAAGAAACAGCACATTTAACAGGATTCTTCAGGGCAGCACGTTGGAGTTTTTGAACCTGGGAAGATCAATATAAGTTAGTATTAGATGGACAGAGATCTTGTCAGAAACCTGTATCATACAGTCTAGTCAACAATATAACCTGATGAAAGGAGAACTAAAGCAGAGTAACTCTGCTCTCACCTTCTTGGTCATGGTAGCAGAAAACAGGAATGTCTTCCTGTCTCGAGGAATCACTTTTAGTATCTTATCCACCTGTAAAAATAGAAAGGAAATGGAAATGCTGAATACAACAGCAATCAAGACATAAGCCTCCTACAAATACAATGATCATCCAAATGAAGAGTAATGCATGTGTGCAACTCAGACTCACAGTAGGAAGACATTTCCCCTCTTCTAAAAGGAAGGTGTAGGCTGATAGCTTGTTAACACTTAGGCAGTGCGAATTCCAGATGTCCCACAGCAGTGCAAATATAAGGCAATATTCCTACAGGAACGCGTGTGTGATCACATTCTACAGTAACTGTGTCAATGTCAGGTGCTCCAGAGAAAGCAGTAAGTTTCAGAGATAAAATGCCTTCTACTGTCTTGCTAGTGCTCTGCAGAACTCTGCTAAATTCTACTGCCACCATAGACTTTTGTGCAATTATTACATCTTAGTTACCATTTGCTATTAATTTCTACAGAACAGCTCAGTGTTTACTATGTGACCGTATGAAGCAATTTTAGAGGGACTAATCTGGTGTTCCAAACTCTTCTTTTAGTAGATTCCTACCTCTGTCTCAAAATCCATGTTAAGGATCCGGTCAGCCTCATCCATCACTAGGAATTTCAGAGCTCGTAAGTTGAAGCCCTTTGTGTTCTCCAGATGGTCAACTAGACGGCCAGGGGTAGCTACCAACAAAATCATGAGAGCAAATTTAGAATGAAAGCAAAGGAAAAGATCCAAAGAGACAAAAGAGTTATCCGTTACTGAAACGGGATTCTTTGCCCAAGAGAAGTAAAGGTAGATTGCTTTGTGGGAACGATTCTTTCATAGGATACCTTCAGAGTGTTTTGAAATAAGACTAATGGAGTCAGACTCTCTGAACAATGCCCTCCTTTCCCCTCTCCCCCTAAAAGAGACCACAGAATAGACTGTAGACGAGTTGTGCTAAGAAGAATAAGAACAGCATTTTGAATACTTAAGCAGAATGAAAAACTAAGTCAAAGGTGGTCTTAGCAGGAATGCTTTGGAATGAGCTTGTAGCAGCCAGGCTACTGGTGTGTACTTTAGAAACATTAACAAGCCAGTACTCAGATCTCAGGACGAAAACAAATGAAGGATGTACTATCACTTCTCCTTCAAATGCACAAAACTTTTTGGCACTCTTTCTTTGGACTACGGCAGTTTGATAATATTCATACCCCATATCCCCAGCACATTAACTTACCAATTATAACATGGGGTTTCTTGGCTAAGGCCAGAGATTGAGACATTGCGTCAATTCCACCCACAATAACAGCTGCAGGACAAATAGAATATTATGAATCTCTCAGTGTAGCACCAGCCAGCCCCCGGCACCTTAGTGTTTCCTCCTACTCCCTGCCACCCACAACAACTCTGTCCAAATGAAAGGCTACTTATCTTTACAAGAATTCATTTTACTTTAGCACACCCGACCTTCTGAGGCCTCTTAAGCCATACAATTAAGTCCTTCCTGGCCCCGGGTATTTAATTTACACAGTTGAAGAACTACAGGCAGAATCTATTCCTTGCAGCTTAACTCAGCTGCAAAAATCTAGGAATCCTAAAAATACCCACAACGCTTTTATGTTTGTAGCAAATATCTAAAGAACCAATATAGAGAGTCTGAAGGAAAAATTAAACTACATCATACTACATAGAGTGGAGTTCTGTTCAATTTCACCGGACACAGACTTACTAGTGAGAAGATTCTCTTCTATTTCCATCTTTAATTGTTTGGACATAAAATACAGAAGAGCTGCAGACTACTGCATGAGGAAAGACCATACAGTCTTTCCTTCCCAAACCTGATACCAGATCTGTCTTCAAGCAACACAAGTTTTCTCATCTTTTGTTCAACCCTCCATACAAGTACTCTCTACTTTTTCCTTTGCAATTTAAAGCTAACAAACTTCAGTCTTCAGGAAAACTGCTTCAATATCACACAGCTACTTACTAGTGTGGACACCAATGGAGGACCCAAGAGCTTCAAACTGCTCTGAGATTTGGAAGGCCAGCTCCCTTGTTGGTGTGAGGACAAGAGCAAATAATCGCTGAGGTGTTTCCAGCAGTGCTTGAAGAATTGGCAAAGCAAAGGCTCCTGTTTTTCCAGAGCCAGTTTCTGCCAGTCCAATGATATCTCTGCCTACAGGGAGCAGCAAGGAGGGCAAAAACTGTTACAAATCTAGACCAGAAGAAGCAGGCAACAGGGTAGAATTCATCAGTAGAATCCATTCAGACCTCCTAAACTGCTAAAGCTGAGAAGAACACGCTGCCAACAAGCTTTAAACTGGAGAGAACTTCTCAGGAATGCAATTTTACTTCCCTCCCCGCCCCCCCGAGAATCTTATACATGGAGTAAAAGAGTCTGACAACAGTTAACTACTAGGATAGAGCAGACACTGAAAGTTTATTCCCTGTCACTACATTGTTCTGTTCCTGCTTCATGTTGTTTGCTTTTTTTTTTTTTAATAAAACCACAACCAAATATTCTAGAGGCAGAAATGTTTGACGATTCAGTAATTTATTTTCCTGTAATTCCAGGATGTTTACAGAAAGTCACTGTGCTTTGGTTATTAGTCAATACAGAAATCTAATTTCAAAAAATTGCCTGCTCACAGCAAAGCAGATTATACAAGCTTTGTAATCAGTCAAGGCATCTCCAATTTCAGACACACAGCTATCTACCAGAAGAGTCACAGTCCTAAATCTATCAGAAGTTTCCTGTGTATTCCTGAGTATTTCAGAAAGAAAATGGTTGATGCGGACTAGCAGCTCAAATGATTGACAATAATTCTATTTACCAGGAAGCGTCAGAACCACAGAACAGTAGTGAACCCTCAAGAACTTGTTTGTACCCATTTGAAAGTTTATACTTGCAGGCAGTGTTACAGAAGAAATTAGTATTCCAAGCTCCACCAAGGAAGTACACAAGAATGAAAACAGACGCTACTTCTAAACTGAGCTCTTCAACAAAGAAGTGAGAACGCTCTCATCCCTGCCACTTGCTTCTCACTCAGCAAAATTAATTCACATAGAGCTCCTGGGGAATCCCCAGATTCCGGATCACAGAAGCATACTGCTCACCTTGGAGAGCCACTGGAATAGCCTCAACTTGGATCTTTGTTGGCACCTTCCATCCTAACTGGTCACAAGCTTCACACAGGACATCTGTCACTCCCTGAACATTAGTGAAAAGAGAAAAGGGAAACAGACATCACCAAGGAGACCTAAATTAAATCATAGAGTTACATTAAGTACATGCTGCAACACAGCCAAGCTTGTCTCTAGCAGTGACAAACCCCATCAGGCCCTCAATGGAACTACATGAAAGGTCAGGCTGCTCACAGTGATCCCCACCTCTGTCAAGTCACTTCATGGATTTGTTCGAAACTGTTGGAGGTGAGTGTCATCAGTAAGAAACTAGCCATTTTTTCCCTAGTTTACACAAGGGGCTTTCCACACACAGTCTCCCCCTCTGGGAGTATGCCATGAACATGGAAAAAGGAAAACACCTGGGCAAGGTAAGACAACTGGAAATACGTGTAGCCGGCCGAGGAGCACATAGCGAGGCAGCAACGCCATCCTCACCGGCGCAGAGGCCCGAAGCCCCCAGACCTCCCGCCCGGTCACAGCGCCGCGCCCGCCGAGGCCCACGTGTCTGACCCCCCCCACCCCGCGCACCGGCGGCTCCGCCGGGCCTAGGGCCGCCTGCAGACGCGGAGAGCCGCAGCCCAGGGGCGAGCACGACGAGGCGGCGTGGGGCACGGCCTGGCACATGGCGCTGTGCGAGGAGCTCCCCTCCGGCCTGACATGCGGGGCGAGGGCAGGAGGGTGCTCCGCGGGGCGGGGAAGGGAACAACGGGGCAAGAAGCGGCTCCAGCCCGGCCTCACCAGGTCCTTGAAACTCCGTGGCTCTTCCACCGCCGGCTCCGGCTCCGCCACTGCCTCCGGCTCCACCGCCTGCCCTTCCTCCTCTCCTGCCGCCATTTTGGACGATCCCCTTCTAAAGCAGCGCAGAGCATTGTGGGAGTTGTAGTCCGCCCCCTCCTTGGGTTGTTATGGGATTTGTAGTTCGGAGGAACGAGCCAATCGGAGCGAGCGGGGCGGGGCTCGCGGGGCCACGCGCGGCGGCCGTTGACCGGCGGGTAACATGAAGGAGCCGACGTCGGCTGAGTCCCTGTGTCTGTGGCAGCGTCGTGGCTCAGCACATTGCCGGATATCAGTTGTTTAGCGTAAATCATTAAGTTTTAATTAGAATAATTTACTTAGGATTATGATATGGCATGATTTGTGCTGTTTACCTAGCTTTGCTTGGCATGAGTGGCTAGATTTGCTGAAGCCTTTAGGCCGCAATATTTTTCTTAGTAATTTTCCTAGCAGCCGGTACAGTGCTGTGTTTAGTCTTTTAGTATGGGAAAGATGTTGATAGCACGCTGATGTTTTCGTAGTGTTTTTCCCAAGTCTGGGACTCTTCAGTTCTCCGTGTTCTGCCAGCGAGTGCAAGTGCGCAAGGAGCGTAAACCACAAGATAAGGAGGCTACAACCATCAGCTGAAACTGCAAATCATCAGGGTAAGAGCTGGCCTGCCTGGACACGGAAACAAGAACCCAATAAGATGTTAGAAGACCCCAGACCAAAAGTCACCATTGGACTAAAAGACGCATGGACAGCATGTGAAGAGCATGTGAGGGGCAGGTGTATGGTTCACAAGAGTATAATTGCCCAGGATTTCTTTGTTCAGGGTCCCTCTCTTCAGAGGCATCCAGCCTGGCCTGTCATTACTGCTGTACCTTTAAATTAAATTAATTATTTTATAAAATCCAATGCCTGAAACTCTGCTATGGGAAACCTACGATCTAGCCTAAAGAAGGAGGAGGCACGCCTGGGAGAGTGTGTGTGTGTGTGTATGCTCAGGCAGCAGCTTCTCCTTTAACACTGTGCAAGGTTATTAAGCAGAAGGTGTTTGTTCTCAATGTGTTCAAGGCCAGTTTTCTTTTAACTAAATTTGGCTTATGCTTCTGCAAGGGGGCCGTTGTTTTATGTGGCAAGGGCTTTGCTTTTCTAAATTAGAAGCTGTGGGTGGATTTTCACTGAAGTCCAGAGAGGCCTCCAGGGAAGGGGGAGTTACGGATCTGTAGCCACCTGTATTGGGATAAGAGTATACTGAATTGGCTGCGTTAAAACCTGCCTGCTTGGTATTACCCGCAAATGGCTACGCCTCTGGCCTGCAGCTCAACATTTGCATTGCTTAGGCAGTGTGTAATGGTGTTCTGTATTCATAAATTCTACAGTTGTGAAAGAACAAGAAAAATGAGCTAGCCAGGCACAAAAATACAAGAATATATATAAATTTGCACATATAATACCTATAAAGAGCAAATTAACTTTTTCAGAAGTGTTGGTATGAAACATTTTGAATTACTAGGGAAGAGAAGAAAAAAAGAAGTGTCATTGTTCTACCTTGTTTTCCTGTTTATGGTAATTGCCAATGTGCAACTTTGAAGTGCCAGAAATACATAAAATAAACTGAACTGTGGGAACTCACAGCATGAAATGAGAGAATAGGGGATGGGAATAGATGCAAACATTCCTCCAGCTCACTTGATTGTGGCTGTTGTGACTCAGGCAGGGAGCATGCAAGTGCAGAGTGAGAGGTGAAAATCGTGATGGATTTAGTGTCTTTCTAGGGCAAAGCAGCATCAGAATATCATGTCATGATGGTAGTTCTGAGCTCGTTGGTTTCCATCTGGTCTGGGTATGGCCTCTCTGACCTGTAGTCCCACTGCTGATTGCAGCAGGGCGACCTTGCAGGTAGGTGAACATCCTTTGTTTTAGGGAAAAGGATGCTAACGTATCCAAGAGCTCAGGCTTCGAAAGGACAGCAGAGCTGACTGCAAAATGAAACTTGTGACTGCGTTTCTGAGCACACCTCCCTCTCTTGTGCTCATTGGGAAGCCTGGCTGGGTGTGCTTGCAGTGGAAATGGTGACATACCTGAGCATCTGTCACTGGATTCCAAGCGTGCCGTTTCCTCTGCTCCCAGAACAATGAGGAAAGTGAGAGGAAATCCGAACAAACTCTCTGCATGACAGAGAAAGGAGAGGAAACCTGAAACAATTCACTGGGCAGCAGTGGAAATGAAACTGCTGCATCCCACTGTGCTCAGGAGCAATGATTTTAAAATAAATTTAAAAAAAAAAAATCCTAACAAGAAACATCTAATGTAGGTGCTACTTATGGCCATATGTTCCAAAAATTACAGCAGCCTGAGCCACGAGCTTGCTATATATCATTAGTGCTAAATGTTAAGCCTGGCCAGTGCTTAGATGTGAACCCTTGTATGGGTCACTGGGATGCCTCAGGAAATGGAGCCAGGGACGTGATGGGAATTCATTGCTTGTGATTCTTTGTTGAACTTATTGTCCATATAATATGATAGGTGCTGTTTTGGTGGGGAGCAGGGTGGAGCAATTCTATTCTCGTGAAATTCCGGTTTGTGTAATTTGTCAGTAGATGTATTTGAATAAAAGTTCCCTCCTGTCCTAAACTGCTGTTGGAAGCACTTGTGTGATAAAACAAGCACCACTTCTAAATGATGATTGCCTTTTTGTACTTTTCAGCACAGGACACTGCAGATTGTACTGGATTTAGAAGTTTTCACTCCGTGGCTTTTAGACTTGGCTTCTGACCAAAAATGTTCCTAGCCCTACTGCGTATTGCAGTCTCAGTCTTCCTTAGAGCTGGCAGGGTGGGAGCATCCACAGCAGATGAATTTTAGTGCAGGTATAATGCCTGCTATTTAATAAGGGATGCGTAATAAGACAAGATGGACTGTGTGTATAGTAGGTCGCAGTTAATGGTAAATGGTCTTGTCTGCCCACTGGGATGCCCAGAGGCTATAGCCAATAGCCAATAGGCTATTGGTATCTCCTGACTCCCTGACTGTACTTGGGCTCCTTTGTCATAGACACCTTTTATTATGCTTTCAAAACATACTATGTGACTTTGTGTTAAAATTATGTTTACATTCCTGCTTCACCATTGAATCATTCTTCCCTACAGCAGTTTCCATAAAAGAGGAGTAAAAATGGCGTCAGGAGACAAGGCTTCATAACTACCAGCCCAGGCTAAATGTCAAATCACACACATACCCTTCTCCCCCCGCTGTCTAGCTACCAAAGGAAAGGTTCCACCAGCACATCTACTACTTTGAAGGCTAAACAACATAACTACTAGCAAAAAAGCTGCTTATCAAAGGTACTGCCCCCAAATGTTGCTTGTAACTCTAAGGGAGTCACAATATCGCAACTAAGCCAATACTATTACTAGGGTAGGCGCATCCTTGTCCTAGCCCAGGTCAGTTGGTTCTGGTGCTTTCTTGGTACCAGCTCTGGTGCTCATCTGACCCAGCAGTGAGCAGGAAGAAGGAGGAAACAAATCTTACTCCCAAATATGATAAATTGCTGCCAGCGCAGCTCCCAAAGCTGTCTCCCCAGTGTACCACATAAGATGCAGTGCTGACTGCATGGGAGGAGAGAGGATGTCATGCCTGGAGCTGGGTGGAGAGGACCTGACACCTCCTGCCCTGTCTGCTAGCTGCTAGATCAAGTGTAGCTGAGGTTTGAGGGCACAGGCTTAAGATTCACAGGACCACCTGGCTTGGAAGGTGTCCAAGAACACTGGGTGGGTTTTGGAGCAAAGTCACGCAGCTCGTCTGTCTTGTGTAGGATTACAGATCTTCCAGCCTGTGGGCCCCACTCTCTGCCTGAGCCTCCCTTTGCGTTCCTGGCAAACAAATCCAGAGAGGGAAGTAGCTGAGACCTGGCCAGCAGAATGTGGTACCTTGCACTCAATCACACTCACACAGCAGCACTGTGCAACAACCCAAATCCTGATCTCAAGTGAAGGGTTAATCTAGGGAAAAACAGAACAGAAGCAGGGCTGGGGTTTTTTTTGCCTGTATGGCTGAAAATGGAAGCAAAATTTTCTGATTTGTCCCAGCTGCTGAAACTGGCTGTGATTGCAGTGCAGGACTGTTCTGAGCAGAGCAAATCATCCCTCATGAAGTTCTAGGCTATCAAATTCAGATCCTTCTGCCAGTGGGATTAGTCCATTCAGAGCTGTTGTTTTTCCTAAGTTGTTCCCTGTGTGTGGGCATGCGGACAAAGCTGCATTACTAGAAAACTGAAGAGGAGGTAGGAAAACTATATAGGTTGTATAATTTTCTCTGTGATGGTAAAACCAGCCATCTCAGAAGCATGGTGAAGTTGGAACCGATCTGGTAGAGTTAGCTGGTGATATGCTGGATATACTAAGAAAAATTTAGCATCGTATCTGCCTTTGCATAGTATGCAGTTCACACTCCAAAAACATACTTACGTGCTCACACAAACGCACCTCAGTGTTTACATGTCAGAGATCAGCATCTATAGTGTACGTGGTATAATTTGCACATCAGGGTATGCACTCTCACAGGCATAAATGCATGCACTCATACAGAAATGCCAGCTGTCTGGCATGGAGTTGATGACTTCGCTTTTCATTCTCCCCTTTTGAACGCATCCAGCTTCTCCTATCGATTCCCTGGCTCCAGTGCCTGGAGTGTGAAATCGAGGAGGGTGAACCAAGGGGGCAGGAATGTGATCACATGCAGGTATGCAGAGAGACACTGACACAAAGGTGCTTCATATTCATTTAATTGAACCAACAGTGTACTTGTTCATTTCTAGCAAACAGGCATGGGCATTACAGGCATCTGAGTCACCCTCTGAGGGACCAAAGCTTTTTTTCTTCTTATATGTAAAAACAAATGTTGATGTCATTGAGAGGAAGAGACAAAAAGGACAAGGATTCAAGCTTTGTGAGATGTTTTGCCCTTCCTAAGATTTTGCTCAGCATTACAGAATTACAGAGTGGGTTTTCTGACCATTTTGATTCATGCATCTGCAGGGAAGTTTCCCTTATCCACTGAGGCCTACTTGTGGAGGTGGAACTATCCTTGCATTAACTCCTCAAGCTGTCTCAAGCTAGTTTCCGGGGTCTCTTCCTTGTACCTCTTCAAGGTACTGACATGATCCCCATCATCACAGTTGCTTGAGTACTTTGCAATATTTGTCCCAGAAACATCCTTGTGAGGTAGGGAAGTGCTCCTATCCCCTATTTTTAAACAGAGAACTGAGGCACTGAGGGGTCAAAAGTCACAAAGGACATGTTTAGCAGAACAGTCACTTGAAACAGGGTCCCAGTCCTTCCTCCTGTTTTGTAAGTGCTCTGCCACTAAATCCTCCTACTCCTCTGCACCCCTCTTGACTATTAGTACCAGTATGTATATATTGCCAATGTTAAGCTTACCCCAGGAAGCATTGCTAGGAGCATGTGTAGCTCTCTGTGAGTGCTGCCTCCACCCTCGTAGACAAACCACTGTGGGTCTCACAGGCTGCTTGACTGCACAGAGAGTGGCACCTCCACCTCTTAGATGTGCTCCCATCACAGCTGGGCTCCAGCTCAGACCAGTAACACCAACCTACTCTTCCCTCCCTGCTGCAAGAGATATAACTACTTTCTTCCACCAATGCCCTGAGGCAGGCTCCGGTTCCAGGGTCACTGACCTGTCCTTCGGCCTCTTTTGGTTCCTAAGATCTGTCACCAGTTGACTATGTCTCATCTATTTTAAAACTACCAGCATTCAGGCCATACTTGCCTTTTCCTATGGGGACTTGCCCTCCCTCACACCCAATGAATGGGTAACTTTCTCCCACATGCCACAGACTTGCTTTGCCTCCAAGAACAGCTGCTTTCCTTTGGAGCAGAAGCCTCCTTTTTAAAAGAAAATAATACTAAAAAGAAAAAAATACATCTTTAAATACAGTATCAAAACCTTAAAATAATCCTATGTAAATAAATAGAATACAAACATCACAGTTCTCAGCCTGGAGAGGTTTCTTCAAAAGGGATAACGATTTCTGGCCCTGTTATTTCACCCTGGGATCATGAGCCATCCGTACAGTCTGACATATCTGGACCTGCTTCCTTCAACAGCCTTTCCAGATGTACCTTGGTAATGGGACTGTACTCTACTAGAAATTGGCATCTGCTGGCTTTTGAGGGTACCCCAGCCCTTTTACTACCCATAGATTCATAAGCCTTGATAGGATTCATAAGACCAGGACTGCAGGGATACCATCAGCCTTCTCACCCGCTTCTTTTTGCTGCCTCGGGGAAGCAGAGCTCGGGAGATGACTGGGGAAATGGCTGGGGAAACATGGGTCTGAGGAACGGCCATCTGCCCCTGCCTTGTGTACACAGCAGTCCACATGTCTGTCACAACCTCCAACCTGAATCAGGCGGCTACTGTCAGTTGGCGGTGTGTGTGTCTGGAAGCTTTAGCTTCCTGTCAGGAAGGAGTTTGTGTTCAGATATAGACAAGGCACGTGAGAGATGTGTGCACCTGTGTGGATTAGCACTACCAATATTATGGTAGCAACAGGTAGCAGTGCTAATGGTGACAATTAATAATATAAGGTCTCCAAGCCCAGTTCTAAGTATGGGTCAAACACTGTTTCAGCTGGATGGTCTCAGGATCTCAGCAGTAGTTTTAGCACTCAAGCTGAGTCTCCTCATGCGTGGGGAAACCTCTGTCCTGGACTCAAGAAGTTCACAGACTTCATCCATCGCCTTGGTGCAGGTCTCAAGGTTGGCAGCCAGCTTCTGGATTTTGGCCTTCAGGACAGCCTGGCTCACTTTTGTGACCTCCTTTGTGTATTCTGGTACGAGGAAGCTGTGGGAGCCACAGAAGACCATGAAGCAGATGGAGTTGTACAGCGAGATGGAGGCCCTCTTCTCTGACTGGCGCAGTTTGGGGTCCCCTGGGCCCTGCCCCCGGCGAAGGAACTCCAGGCATCCGAGGATTTCCCTCATCTGTTTCCGACAAGTCATTGCAATTTCCTGCACCTTCCTCACCTCCCGGGAATTGCAGAGCACTAAGGAGAGATCAGAGGTGATGCTCACGGCTCCCCCTGCAGTGGCCAGACCCAGACCCACAGCTGATGCCAGGAGAGAGGCTCCCAGGGTTGCCGGGCTCAGGGATAGCCCCACGATGGCCGTGACTGCTCCTGCGGCAGTCAGGGTGCTCCCGCTGACATTGGCAATCAGGGACCTTTTGCGGAGCTTGTTGAGTTTACGAGCTGCCTTGTGAAGGTGAGCAATTTGGCCACGCAGCCTCCGTCTCTGATCCAGCAGCTCTATGTGGAAGTGGTGTGTGGGGTCTAGAGTCTGGGGAGGGGCAGCACCGTTTCTTTCCATGGCCTCTGTCCAGAAAAAGAAAAAGCTGGGTTGGGATTTATGTTAAAAAAGAACACAAGACATGCTTAACCTGGACCACCGCTTCAGATGTGGCATCCAGCCAATATTTTTTTTTTGCTTCACCCAGCTACATGAAAGGTTTGCTCTCTGCACGCATGTACACACTCACGTACACACACACACAAGCACGTACACAGAGAAACTTTTTCAGACAGAGGAACTTTTAAAAGATTTTCTTGTTCCCTGAGAAGACTAAAATATCTTAAGGGCTGGGGTCAGAGATGCTGTTCTTATTACCTCTCTGAAGACACAAAACGTCCCTTCCAACCCTGGGGACAGAAATTCCCTTGAGATTGACTCAGTGCCCAGAGCAGTAATGCTGCCAGAACTAATGTATTTTCCCCACAATGGGATTCAGAGGATCCGCAACATTCAAGGGCATCTTTCACAGGAAAGGCCAGACTCTGAGGAGGTGAAAGCCACCCGTCCCAGGTTGCTATTTAGGGGTCATTTCCCATTAAAGGAGGACAGAGGGAAGCTGCTGAGGGGAGTCAAGGTCTGGCTTTTCCATCTAGGAGGTGAGAAGCTCATTGACGCCTCAGATGGGTATTGTGAACATCCTTCCTTTCTTTAAGCCTAAGCAGCTCAAGATCCTGCAGCATTTTTTTCCTATTGTAACCTGGCGTCAGGGTCTGGACAAAGATGGGAAAAATTGTTCTGTGGTGCTTAGTCCAACCTGTAGTGGTGGATCCCCTGTGACAGTGGCAGCGAGGCCCATGGACCTTGTTTAAAAGGTACATCAGACAAGCGAGCTCAGTTTCAGTACTCACTCCCTTGGGCATGGGGGAACAGAGGAAATACAGGGATCTGTGAATAGAAAAGGCTTGAAAACTGCTGGCTATGGCAACCTCCCCTGGCAAGATAGCAGGAGAGTGTCTTCCCTTCTAGAGGGTGAATCTTCAGGGTTTCAGTGTTAGGCAATCTGTTTGCTCTCTCTGTTCTTTGTCACAAGGGTAGAAAGAAAAGTTCCAACAAGCATTTGCAGGTTGCTCTAGGGGTGCAAAGTGCTTTGCAAAGGAAGCCAGTGTCCTTAAACCTGCTTACATATACAGCAACTGGAACAAGGGAGGTGAGAGGAGTGATGTAGCGTCACCAGTTGTCTGGTGGGAGCAGAGCTTTTGTGCTCCACAACAGTGCACTGTGCACAAACCTTTGCTGCCTCTGCACCTAGCAAGGTCTGGCCATAGAGCTAAGAAGCTGTTTGCAGTCCCTAATGGCCTCATAGCCAAAAGAAATCTCTATAGCAGAAAGACCCTGTCCTAGGGCCAACTAAGCAAAACTACTCATTGCTGCAGCCACCTTTTCACTTCTAAGTCTTCTGTACTGTTTGAACTGGAGGTGCCTGGTCCCTCGCATGGGCGAACTATACAGTTAGGATCCTTGGGGCTTTCATTCTGCAGAATCTCTGTGTTTTGGAAGGAGGAAAACTCCTGCCATAAAGAGTCTTTCCATCCTGAAGTGTGTAAGTAAATAATTATTACTGTAATTTTTTTTCCCCTTCTACTTGTCCTAATACATCTCACACAGAATCCTTTAGGATCTCCCCCTGTGCCCTTCAAAACAATGACCTCAGCCTCTCTTGGTATCATTGGGCCATTTGACCCACTTAGTACATTGTGCTTTTCTCAACTGGAGGCAGTGTCCTCTTATTTTTTACACTATAGTCAGAGATGAAGCTGAAAACACAAGGACTAACACTAAGCTGAATGGATACCAGCATTGAAATGAACAATGAGCATATCATCAATAACTTAAAAACAGATCAATATGATGATTATTAAATATATCCATTCCTGTAGCCTCTTAATTTGTTCTGCAGATTTTCTCGCTGAGAACAATCTCGGGTAATAACAGCAGCCATCTCCTTGCAGTTAGTAGAACAGTCATTCAATATGTAGCATAAGACACACAGTGAAGCATGTCTTTTGAATACACATATTTATGCCAGCATAAAGGAAAACTAAGCCAATTCCTGCTCTTAGAGAAAATTCTCCCCAGCAATAAAAGTATACATTAGTCCAAAACCTGCAAAAGCTTTCCTAATACAGTACTCAGAGACACTCCAAAAAAGACTGGTTCAAACTTACCTTGAGTTTCCAGCCGACCTCCCCAAAGACAAATTTTGATCTGTTTCTGGAGGAGACCAATTTATAGCTCCTGTGGACCAATTGCTGCAGTGGGAATGCTTTGCCTCATACTGGGAGTTTGCCATTTCCTGCTCTCCCTTGTGCAGAAGGATGTGACACACTGGAAAGTGACCTGCGGGACAGCGAGCACACATCATGTTCAGGAAACGATCCCTGCGAATGAACATTGTGTGTTCGCTTTTCCTGAAATGTAGGGGGAAAAATTTTTTTTTTAAATCTCAGCCTATTCCTGGCGCTGAGCTAGTGCAGTCATTCCCCCCAGGGAACAGTTGCCTTTCCTTTCCCTGAAATAGCAACTGACTTTACTCTCTGCTGGAGCCACCAATTGCTTGGTGACTGAAGTTTCCCCCCACCACATGTCTAGAGCCAGTGGAGCACCAGCCAGCCAGTGTACTTACTTCATTCAAGGCCAGTGTACTTTTAAAATCCCAGCTCTTTGGGACAATCATGCGTGTGACTGGCTGGAGCAGCGTGTGAGAGCTGGATGGTGCTCTGCTCCATAAAAGGGAAGGAGCTCCACAGCAAGACGATTGCTCTGAATTCCCATCCCTTCTCCTTCTGAGGAGATAAAACCATGCAGCATCCTGCAAAAAGAGTGATCTCCCTATGGTTTTGCTCTGTTTTTTAACCGTGGGCACTGTAATGGTTGAGAAACAACCATGTTGTTTTCCCAGGTGCCTGCCCAGCAATCAATGATCAGAAAGAAAGGTCATTGGGATCCCCTCCTTTGCTGCCTGCTATTGCCTGGCAGTTGTGCCTAAATACAGATGTGGCCAGAGGGAGGAGATGACGAAGGTGTTGGGGAGGAACAGCCTAAGTGACATTCTTGGCGCTGCCCTTCACTCTGAGCCAGGGCCAGCTTTAGTCAAAGACAGATTCCTTGCATGGGTTCATGAAAAAAGGATTTTTTTGTGGCGCTGAGTGGTGCAGCCCACCTTAGACCAAAGTGGCATGTGCCCTTATTGACACGGGGCCTGTGGTGCCAGGGGCATCTGTTTTGAGCAGTTGTGCTTGAAGATGGAGCATTGGATGGTGGATTCTTACTCTTCACGGCTTTTTGTTACCAGGGAACCTCTGATTATGCCCTAGTGTCCCCCTGGCCTGGCTAATCTGAAAGCTACTTAGCTGTTACTGAGTGGCGAGGCTTTACTGCTGAGTGTGTGAGATGAGTAACTGTGCAAAAGCTGACCTTAGGAAGGGACAAGGACTGAGAGGCAGCAGGCAGGGAGAGGAGAAGGCTGGGATTATTAATTTCTATGGCAGTTTAGTTTTAGATCATCTTAAAATGACTGCGAAACAGTATGCCAAGTGTTTTTATCAGGGGTGGACCTGCATGAGATGGGACATGAACAAATAAATACCATTGAAGAGCTACTTCAACCTGTCACAGAACTGAAAAGAGAAAACATTGTTTTGAAGATGCTTAAACAAGCAATCTGAGTCTGTTACACTTTGTACATAATGCACGTTAACAGGAAGGTGAGTTGTGACACTGAAGGAAACTGTGCTTTAGCCCTTCCCTTTGTTTTAGCAAACACATGCTTGAATTTGAGCCCATCTGCCTTGGTGAAGGTTTGTAGTTGATAGACAGAAGAGTTTTTTCCCACATTCCCAAAAAAGAATAGGCTTTTTTTTGTGTAACTGTATCTACATTAGGACTTGTGCATGCACAGATATCCTTGTTGGGACAGTGAGTTTTCCTAAAAATGAATTAATGAAGAAAAGAAAAAACAAAGTCTAGGATGCGCCTGAGAATATGACACAGTTTTGGTTGCTCTTCTTCCTTTACCAGTGCCCTTCTTTCAATATACGCAGCTGCAAAATGTTGTCAGAAACCCCTGCAATGCTCAATGCATGGGTGAGGACATGATTAGAGTGCGTAAGAGAGAATTCATATTTTTTTTTTATCGTACTCCCTCACAGAGTTTCCTACACACTGAAAGACCTGCACTTCAAACAAGACAGATGTTGGTCTTAGCCTAGGATGGTTTCTCACAGGGATCATCCCTGGGCTTCTTCACCATCTGAAGAGGATGTTTCCCCCTAACCGACCCCAATGATGAGGTGCATACCCAGAAAGTAAAGGCTTCCCATGAGGAGCTACAGATGTCAAGTTGATTTTTAAAAAGAAATGTGTATTATAATAAGAAACATTATTTCTTAGGGAGTTGCCCTACAGCAGTATGCTGTGATTTGTTTTTGTCCCTGCTGACACTCACACAAGCATCTCTTTGGTGAGGTTGCTGGTCTTCTCTCCCACCCATAATTAGAAAGACCACTTCCATCAAAGGTCAGTAGGTGGGAATGGGAGCAGGATGGGAGAGGAGCATCTTCTCTGAGTGCGTCCCAGGAACTGAAAGGCTTTCACTGCTATTAGCACACCTGCCCACATGTGAGCACACCTGCCAAGTCACCAAATAGGTCCCAGGGGCCTGCTTGGAGTGAGTCTTACCTACCAGGGATCTCAAGACTTGTGGGGTAGGTCTGACCTTCTCTGGGCAGTCCTGCAAGCTAGCAGAGGCCAGCTGTATGTTTTCACCCAACCCCTCTGCTGTCTCTTCATTCTTGGCCTGTGAAGCGGTTGGGCTTGAGTATGGAACGGGCACAGCAGGTGTTTCACAACTACCCTGGCCAAAAATGGTCCCTCTCCTCCACCCTTTCCTGTCTAGCCACATCCTTTTGAAATGGGTAGAAGCCAGACCCTTGCAAAATCTGCAGATAACCAGCAAGGGGAAGGAAGGATGTTTTATTGCCTCGGTTCGCTTCCTTCCAGTGGATTTTGGCAGAAAGGACTGGTCTTTCTGCTCTGGTTCTCTCCAGATGAAGGGATATGTAGCAGAAGTGTTTATTCTGAAGCTGTTTGGAGCTATTGCAATGTAACATGAGACTGTCTAATACTTGAAGCTGGATTTTCAAAGATACACTTCCTTTATTGGCATTATTTTGATCAAATAATTGAGTGAACTTGAGTAAGTTTACATTCAAATACAATCTTTTTAACAGGGGATTTCTGTCACACTTGGTACTTTCAACCTTAACTGCTGGATAGTGGAGCTAAAAGTTGTCCTTTTTTTTCTTTTCTTTTTCCTGTGGTTAACCGAATCGATGACGTATTGTAACTCTTCACAGCAAGACGTTCATTTAGATTCAGTGGGAACTTGAATAGGCCAAAACTAAAACAAATAAAGCAAATTAGATCAAAAAGAGTTGCACCAGCTTTTAGTAACCTCACCAGTAGATCCAAATTAACTTTTTGAAAGCATTCCAGAATGGGACAGGCTGCTCTGGGCTTTGGTTACTAGTGTGTGTGGGACTTGGTATCATCCTGTATTTGCACAATGAAAATTTCCTGATCCTGGCTCTGTCCTTGTCACTGACCAAGGCCAGAAAGCTGTAGTGACTGGGTTCACTCCACATCCCCGTGCACTTCCCTACCAGCTACTTGGGCAGTGGTTGGCCAATGCGATTTCAAATGTACTAAAAAAACAGCTGCTCTGATATTGAACCAAGATTGTAAAAAAAACAAAACCAAAAAATCACAAGATGATATGGGTTCTCAGTACATTGACATTGTCTGACTTAAATTCTGTAAAGAAAGCTTAACGTTTTTTACTATTTTTATGAACTCTATTATTTTTTTAATATATGAACGAAAAATACTTTGTTTTCAGAATTTGTGCTTTTATTTATTCTTAATTCTTCTCTTCCATCTTCAAATTAACCAGCTGTTCTATTGTACATCATTTGCAGCTAGTCAAGAGAGATATTTAATATCCATAACAATACCTGCGCATTTCATTGAAAAGTTACTTAGATAAGAGAACGTATAAACAAATGTAGGTATTGTAGATTAAGTGATTTTAATAGATTGAGGCTGCATTGCAGGTCTGCATGTTAATTCCATACCAGTTTTACCAATGATGCTGACTTTGTTTTGGGAATATTCAGCTTGAAAACCTCAAATTTCATTAAGGGGGATATGACTTGTCCTGGAATGGTCACAGTCATGTGTCACTGTTGCATTCCTTGATCATAAAATAAGAGAGTTTATCCACAATACTGCTGCTACATTTGAAGAAGGTAAACCAAAAGTTGAGAGGTTTGGACTGCGATGGAAGACCAAATTCTGGACTCCTCTAAATTTTTCAGGTCTCCTCTCAGGTTTTTTAAAACATTTGCAAGACCTATTTTGGGGGGGGGGGGGGTATTTTGTTTTAAATTATTATTAATTACATATAGCATAAGCTTTTGCTAATAGGATTAAGATTCAGCAGGAAACATTCCATATAAAACATGCACTGTGAATAAAACAAAATAATGAAATTTATTACTCTGATTAACCCTCCCATCTGGCACTGTAGAAACATGACAGACACACAAGAGCCTACAGAAGTCCAGGACAAGTTAAAAACTGTTACCTTGAACTTCAGACAAGGATGCACCTCACCTAATTTCAGCCCTCTTCAGACGTTCACACGCATCCAGTTTATTAGCTTTCCGAAGCTCCCTCTAGAGCCGGGAGAAGAAACAGCCATCCCCAAAGGCTGGTTCAGTCCACCTCTTTCAGGCACCTGCTCTGTAATACCTGATTTATTACAGACAGCAATTCTTTATCCCCCTCCAGCCCTGTTTGATGTCCTCCAGGCTCATTAGGTTCATGTTCCAATTTCAAATGTCCTGTCCCACAGGGACTTCTCTGGGACAGAGATGGTCCCTGTAACCCAGCACTTGGTGTCCTGCAGTGCTAGTAGGAGATGTCATTGTGGAAGTGTACAGGTGGCAATGGTACATCCCTGACGGACCCCTTCAATAACAGGCCCCTCTTGCCCACGGATTTATCTGGTACCTTTTGACCCTGCTGACGCCAGCTGCCTCCGCTGCCTCCTGGGGCAGTAAAGTCCAGAAGTTCCCAGTTATTCACGGCATAAACTATTTTCTTTTGCCTGCTTTCAGCTAATGTACTCCTTTCATAGAGCGATCCTTATGCTAGCTGTGTGGGACCAGGGAAAGAAAAGTCCGTGGTTTGGTGATCCTTCCCTGCACGGTGCATGGCATGTGGTTCCCCCTCATGCTCATGAGTGACAAGTTGTCAGTCACAATCTCAGGATTAGCAGAGGACGCGTAAAAGCCAGACATGTACAGAAGAACACAGGGCTTTGCAGAGCTGCACTTGGGAATGTAAAGAAAGCACGTGATGGATAATATCACTGCATCACAGTCCTAATGGGTTCTTCTGGTTCAGGGAGAGTTAAGATTCAGTTTTAAATGGCTGAACCTGCCCCGAAAAAAACCCAATCCAAATCATTATTATTTTTGTCAAGCCAGGACTTTTATTTTCAGGTCAGGTCTTCCATTCTTAAAATCTGGTAGCTGCAAGGTGAATTCATCTTGGTAACCCTCCAGGGCTGGGAAAAATAATCAGAAACTTTTTGTCCTGTTGCCAGTGTGCTTAGAGGGAGGGAGAAAGGAAAATGCTTCCACACCAGATAGGTCTTTTTGTACCTTTGTTAGCATTAATATTAAGGCATAGCCTAGTGCGAAGGCCTCAGAAACTACTTATTACACATTCCCCAGACCTGATCAGAAAGAATAACTATCAGCAATATAAAACTCTTTGAAGGGAAATTTATGAAGAGGGGGTGGTAGGCTCATGAAGGAGCTGAGAGCATCTTTCAATCACAGTACCAAATCTGTTAATGGGAGATCTGGAGAGAGCAAGTCACCTCTCCCATGAGGCCTGGGAGCCTGCGCTTCCAGAAGAGGGGAAGCTGGCCAGCTGCAGAGCCAGGACATGATGGGGACAGGAGCTTGGCATTTCTCCCAGGATCCTAGTTAGATATGTGCTGTGCCTGAGCGCTCCGCTGCCCAGTGTCCCGGAAGCAATTTCACAAGACTACAGGGATGATCAGCAGATGCTCTTGGCCCATGTGGATTCTGCCCACTTCCTGCACCCTCCCGAATAAATGATCAGGACAAGGTGGGGAGGAAAGGAAACCTGGGAGAGAATGCCCTTCCCTACATCTGCAGATACGCCCTGCATGATTAGCAGAAGCCATAAGGGCAGGGCATGGTTGAGTGACCAGTGGTTTGCAAACACATGCAGTTTTAAAAAATACTTTCTAAAAATGGCATCATTCTGGGAGGTGCAAAGGCTTGGAGGGGTAGTAAACCTCTCTGGTAGTGTTTGATCAAAATTCAGCCCTTGAAAAGATCAGGTAACGCATCTTTTTTACCAGTCTGGTAATACAAAAAACCACAGCCCACCCCGAAACCAAACAAAGTAAGCAAACAAAAAAAGGTATTTCCTTAGCTATTATTTGATTTTGTCTAACCCACCTGAAACACAAGAGAGACCTGGCTTTTGGGTCTAGCTGGGCTGGGCCTAGGACAAGACTTTTAGAGGGTGGTTAAGCTGTTTGTATCTCCCCAGGTTGGATGGAGCCAAAATAAACCCTGTTGTCACTGAGGACAACCCAGAACAGGTTCTACCTTACATTTTGCTTCTCACTGCTGGAAGATGCTCTGCAGTGCTAGTAGCAGAGGAGTGGAGTGCGAGGCAGCTGGAAATTGTTGGGGTGAGATGAGGAGACTCTCCTCTGAAATACCCAAAAAAGTATTTTCAAGGAAGATTCTATAAAAAAAAACCAACATCTTAACAACAGGATTTCCTTTGAGCTCCATGACATTTGCAGCTCTGGGGAAAGGGAAGCCCTAAGCTGCACCAGGAAAGAATTAGGTTACCAATGACCACTCTTCTGACTCATGGTTACATCAGGATCATGGTCCATACAGGTATTATGCAGAAGAGAGGCTTGTATAGAAGACAGTCTCCTCTTTATTTCCTCACAGGCTATGTGTGCCTACGTGTTTCATTTAGCCGTTAAAATAGCTTTTCCCAGATTATTTTGTAGCGTGTCTCCTGGTCATATGAGCTCTTGCATTCAGTATCCCTACCCTGTTCCTGATTAGAGGACACATCCATGTGGTTTGGGAGGACTGCTCCAGAGGACAACCCTGGAGTAAGCTGCCAGACTGAAGTACGCCATTCCCACCTGCATACAGGGTCTTGTGGCTCATGCTTGCTCCACACCATATATACAGAACCCTCTTCTACAACACATGTTCCTTGCAGTATCCCCAACAGGGCCCTTTTAGTACTCATCCAGGGTCCCCTTTGTGCACACTTGCTAGATCCACCATCCAGCTTTCCAGCCTGACTCCCTGTTTTGAGACATAGATGGGGAAAAACTGGGGCTGGAGGGCCAGAGAAGTTTCCCACTACTCTGGGGAAGGACATGAAGACAAGAAAATTCATAGGGCACATGGGTGGCTCCTGGGATAAGCCAGAGAGGGATGCATTGTCATGGTCTGCTTCAGTACCTGTGTCACAGGAAAAGGAAGGAGAAAAGCTCTGGATGCAATGTGTAAGCTCCCGGGAAAGAAGATGAAAACCAGAATGTCTATGCTTGTCTCATGCTGAAAAGCTCCCAGTACGTCTCTTGGGACCAGGGAGGGATGTGGATGGCATTTTCACAACCTGGCTGAGCATAAGGTTTCAGCAGGAGTCAGAAACACTTCTGTACTACAGAGCACTTGCACAGGAGGGATGGACCTCATCTGGATCAAAAGAGAAATGGGCTTCTGGCTACGAGCATGCAGGAGGTTGTCAGTGAGCTTTTTAACTGAGGAGTGGGGAAAGCAAACCAGTGGTGACATTTTTCAGGACAGTGTTCCCAAAGACAAGACATAGCAAATTCTGTAGCCTCTAGGGTAGGGTATATCGGGGATAGCATAAAACAAGAGGGCTAACATTCAAAGAGAAGGCCAGGAAACCAAATCAGTGCTGTGATTGTCTCAACATCAGGGTTTGAAGCCTGGGGAGCAAGACAGGATTAATGGCACATTTTTTCTGATATGTTAGGCACTTTGGAAACCTTGAGCTTGTTAAAAAGAAGTTCAAAGGAACAGCTGGGGGGATTAAATCCACACAGCTGAGTGGAGATGGCTGAAGTGACCGTGCTGGGAACATAGTGGTAGGGCTACCACCCACTGAGAAAGGCCTGAAAAAGGGAAGGATGCTGGTGTTCATAACAGGAGGGAGGGTTGAGAGTAAGAAAGCTTCATTCAGAAAGCTGTCGGGTATGTCTAAGTGAAAAACACAGAAAAGAACATAGACTCTAGCAGATTAAGCATCAAAATATAACTGAGCTGTCCAAAAAGGGATTAGAAGATCAGCTAGTTAAAAATTCAAAACTGGTACTAAATCCTCCAACTGTCACAGCAGGAGCAAAAATCCTGCCTGAGAGCCTGTCAGACCATAGGACTCTTGGTCTATAAGCCTACTGGCTGTGACAGACACACTGGTGGAGCTGTAACGGGGGTCAGAACAGCCTTTTCAATTATGTCAGCGTAGTTTCAGCAAAGGGAGGTCCTGCCTTACAAACATCTTGGAGTTTTTTTTACAAGGCCAAGTAGTATGTGGAGAAGGGTGACCTGGTTGCTGTGGTCTGCCTATATTTCCAAAGGCTTTTGACAAAGCCTCTCTGAAAAGACCTTAGAGAAAAGTCAACAGCAGCAGGATAAAAGGGGAAATCTAGCATGGATAGTTATTTGATAGAAGATTGAAAAAAAGCATAGGACTAAATAGAGGAGGGTCACCAGTGAGTTCTCCAGGGGTTTGCACTAGGATCTATGCTTTTTAACAAGTTCCTAAATGGTATGGAAAAATGGGTGACCAGTGAGATGATGGGGTTTGCTGACAATATGACTGGTCAAAGCACTGGTGCAGTTGTTTGTTTAGATAAGCTTTTGTTCCAGTGAATATCAACATAACTGCAATGTGATGTTGATTTCCACTAAATATCATCTCAGTCCATGTTTGCTTTTAGAGCTTAGCGGGGGGATAATTAAAAAAGATCATTTGGAACCTTGACCCACAGATCACATAACTCTAACTGGAGCCTTTTATTGTTATTGGTGGCCCTAGACCTCATTCAAGCTGAGAAGCTTTGCAATGGGTTAACATGAGAGGCAGCAGAGCTGCAGTGTGGACGGCAGTCACTGGTCATTTGCTGCTGCTGCTGAGAGCAAGGACACTTTTGTCTGGAGCATCCCCACTTCCAGACACCCCAGACCTCCCTAGACTGGTGCTGTGCACTGTGATGATGCCATCAGATGGCCGTGATCTTAGGGAAAGTTTCCTTCTTTATCTCCCAAACATTGCTCATACAGGCACCACTGCTCTCATACGTGATGAACTTGGTGTTTGGCAGGGGATATTTAGCTGTTGGGATGGTCTTTATGTCCTTCTTGAATCAAAAAGCTGAGTTTGACAAACCTACTTTGGAGACGGGTTGTGGACTCTGCCTTTAAGGACAAATTGTGTTCTTGATACCTAGATCAGATTTTAATCCAAATCCATAAGACTAAAATAATGCATGCTAATATCTCTTGGAGTATCCTAGGGCTCTCCTCTGGGCTGGGTATTATTTTGTATTTGCAGCATGTCAGAGATTAAGTGACTGTACAGATCAGATGGCAACATTTTGTACTGAACCGGTAGAGCTCTAGAAAAATGTTTTTACACTTGAAGCAGCTCCTTAGCACGGTAGTAGGCATTGGTAATCAGGCTGTCTACTTCTCACCACCTTTTATATTCAGGAAGCACACAGTGGCTGACACATTTCCTGATACACACTCAAATATCACATCAGTTTGGATACAGGACCTCTGATTACCAATATGAAGACAACTCACACTTTTTCTTCATCTTCTGCAGCAACCTCAACGAAGCCTGTTATTACCTGATATGCAGGGAAACAGAGGTAGGGAAGAAGCTGGTGGTTTGCTCATTGCCTCGTGGGCAGAACCAAATGGCGAATGTAGGTGGCCTCAGTTTGAGGGGAGCGTTTGCTCCCTGAGGCTACCCTGTGACCTAGCACAGCTTAGTTTTGGCACCTTGAATACATCCATGTCAGTTTTGGCACCCTGAATACATACATGATGGGACAGCGGTCCTATTACTTCCATATTCAGAAAAAAAAAAAAAAAAAAAAAAAAAAATTTTTCCCAGGGGCCTTACAAGGGAAAGATTCCTCAAATTCCCTTGTTTTGAGCCTCTTCAAGACTGGAGGGTGAGACTTTCACATTTTTATGTGTGTATCATTCTTCTTATTCTAGACAGTTTGAGGTGAGGTATACTAATTCAGCCTTCAAGACCACAGCATTCTTTTCTTTATATTTCTTGGAAAAGAAAAGGCAGCAGTAGGCCAACAGGAATCTTTCCCTTGTAAGGCCCCTGGGACAAAATTTCATTTTTTTCTGAATACGGAAGTGATGGGACAGCTGTGATAGGAATTCTCATTTGAACGCATGCCAGCAATAAGGCAAGAATATCACTTCATGCAGGTAATTTTTAAAAACCTCTTAGGAGCTGTTCACCAGTTCAAAACTACCGGAGAAGTCTAGTGGAAAAGGAATGAGAGACACGGATGTATTCAGGGTCCCAAAACTAAGTGCTTTACATAACACACCTTACATATGCTCAAAAAGAAGGTGGCAAAACAACCACCAGAAGTATCCCTCCTCCTCCAGCTCTTCCCCGAAGACATCTGCTTGCCCAGCTCCACGCAGCTCCCCTGTTTTCACAGGTGCACTGATGCCAGCAGCTATTTTTGCACTCAGCAAAAATAAGCCGGACCTCTGTGTCCATCCACTCCTTTCCTTTGCAGACTCTGCATCCCAGCGGCTTCTAGGAAAAATGCAGGGAACGCCATCTTCCATCCCTGCCCTCCAGCAACAGAGGGAGGGGGACCGATCTCTTTTCCCTCAGGGACGTTTGTCCACGCGTGCTGAGCCACTGTGAGCGTCTTTTTGTGAGGTGGTACCTCATCTCCCTGGCTTCTCCGCAGAAAGTGAAGGTTTCAGGTTGTATTTGGGTACCGTGGGTCACTGGTGGTGGAATAAGGGAAGTGAGGAGAGTCAAAGCTATCAATTATAAAGGAGGAACAAAACTAGTAATTCAGGATCTTTCCATGGAGGCTGCAGAGGTGCCTAAATGCAGTGAGTGCTCTTCTGCAAGCAGGTCTTTTCCCAAGCCATGGGTCACAGCACTTGAGAGGTGAAACAGGTCCAAAAGGCAGCTCTTAAGGGTCTAGATTAAACAGAGAACAGCTAATATGCTTGGTTGCAAGTAAAGGCAGCTGTCTTCTTCTTGGCCAGGGTGGGCATCAGTGGGGAGCAGGTGAGCCCCAAGGGCTGCACACCAACCAGAAGTTGGACACCAGCTGCCTTAGAGGAAACAAAACTGGCTGAGGCACCCCTGTGAGGTGAGTGTCATGGTTCAGAGTGGGACAGGAAAGGACAGGAGTACCCACCCACAGGTAGTAGGGAGACCTGTACATTGCCACCCAGAACAAAACTGTGGGTCAGTGTTTTCTCCAGATCGCAGCTAAAAGGTGAAAAAAAGGGCTCTTTCTACTGGCCCCTTTTGGGTTTTGTGCCTGTGCTGGAGAGGATGGAAATGCTGTTATCTAGAAGGACAATTTCGCAACTGAAGCTGGCTGCTGCTAGTCCAAAACCTCTTGAGATGTTTCCCTGTGAGGGTCAAAGAAATGAAGGTGAAAGGGTGGGTCTGATCCAGCTGACCCCTGTGAGTCCTATACAAGGTCAGCCAAGCCTTCCCCACATTTTGACGTGTTTGATGACAAAAGAGGTGGGAATCACTAAACAGAGGTGCAGGAACTATTGTTCTTAGACATCTTGAACCTAAAGCTGAAGGTGACCTAAAGGTGACTATATCCAATATCAATGATAAGTGCAAGTGGCAGTAGAGATTTGTTATAACTGAAATCTACTTCTCTGTCCACTAGGACAGTAATCAAACATTTGCGTGCAACTTGGACAAAATTGCTTTTTGTTCGTGTGGATCTAGAGGGATGCTGAAGCAGTAGGTTTGAGACCCTTTTATAGTCCCTGCTACACCAAGGAGGGGACGTGTCAGGGCACCACCAGCCCTGCCTGTCCCTGCCCAGCATTTTCTGGGGTTCCCCCCATCCTGCCCAGGTGCCAGGACCTCATTTCAGGCCCCCAGAGCTGTCAGTCCCTGCCCTAAGTGATGCCACAGCAGGGCCGGTCTCCAGCTCCCCACAGCCCTGCCCTGCCTGGCCATGGCCCCACCACACCAGGGAGGTGCCCGATACCTGGCACTGGGGTTGTGTCTCATCCCAGATCCCTTCACCAAGCCTGATCCTGACCCCACCTGCAGACGGACATCCTGGTCTGGCCTGTGTGTGTACGGGAGGAGGGAGCTGAGGTTTGTGACAAAAGTTAAAATGAGCAAAGTCACTGCATTTCCAACAGGTCTTTGGTTTTTCCCCTGTGAAATTAGATGAATCATCTCTGAACTGTTTTTTCTCCTGACAGGAAATGGTGAGAATTAACATGTATAGATGGGCCTTGGCAGGAGGAGGGTGGAAAACCTGAACCAGACAAAAATTGGAGGATCCAAGTAACTGCATCTTTAAGAAATGTGGGTAAGTGACTTTCAGTTCTCCCATCTGCAAAATGGGGATGGGCTTTAAGTGTTGGGGAAAGGTGTGGCAATGTGAAATGAATAAATGCAGTGCAGTTAGATACTGATGTGGAAAAGTCATGAGGAAGGGGAGGAAAAGGAGCAAACAGTTTTCAGGAATAATTATCCTCACTATGTGTAGAAACAACTGAACACCGAACCTCTGTAAGGTGCTCTTCCTAGGACTTGTAATGTCACCTATGGTGGCCACTATGCCCTGTCACCTAGTGCCAGGTTAAGTGTCAGAAAAGAGACATGCAAAATAGGAAAATTACCCTAAACTTGCAAAAATTGCTTGTTGTCTTGCAGGGATTAAGTTTGGATTACTATGTATTTTTTCAAGTTAGTAGGCAGTTGTGGTNGGTCCTCCTCAGACATCGGCCATTGAAGAAAAAAAGAGCCAGAGCCCCCTTTGCCCCTTTGATCCCTCTTTGATCCCTCAGCTTTTATACTGAGTGTGATGCATATGGGATGGAATACCCTGTTGGTCAGTTTTGGGTCACCTGTCCCGTCTGCTCCTCCCTGCAGGTGGGACCCCTCTACGCTTCTCCACTTCGACCCTCTAACAGGGCAAACAGGAAGTTACCTGACCTTGGTTGTTATAGCAATAAGTCTAAGCAAGAGCCCTTTGCGCATACTGTTCCTTGGTCTAATCAGATCTTATCACTCTGAGAGTGAACAGTGTCTGAACAATATGCTGTTAATTTCAGACTTTAGTCAGTTAGAAGAGGGCCAGCTAAAAAGTAAAATTACAAAACAGAAATTTGGTTCTGTTTTACCTCAAACCAGGACATAGGCATATTTTACTGATTATGACAATCTATACTTTTCAGGCTGGCTGGGAAGTGCTCTGAGGAGACTTTCGGATCTAGCCCTGCAGCCTGAGCTGGCTCACATCAATAGCAGCAGTAAAAAACTTTCTGTAGGATTTTCTGGCAGATCTTTTTTACTCTACCAGTATCTCCGATCACACCAACAGAGCATCTAGAGGCCAAGTACGAAATACCACTGAGATCCTGTTGTTCTTGATGGTTCACCTCTCCTAAGGTGAGGCAGCAAAGTTTGCTGTAATTGTGATGGCAAATGTGTAAGAGGGAGGGAGAATCTCTTCCAGTGAGTGTCCTCCCTATCTGCTCCTTTTGCGTGTCTGCGTTGCAGGGAAACATATACTCCTTCCATGTATCCTAGTCAAGCTTCATCATGGCTAGACTAATGACCTCTGGTGCGTAACTTCAGGCTTTTTGTGCTGCTAATTACACAAATAATAGCAGTATTTGGGAGAGGAGGAAGAAACACGGTTCTTGTGTATTCACTACTGAAAGGTGACACTGGATTCAGCTCTCCTTGTATACCTTGATTTTCCTCTGCCACTTCTGCATCCTCCCCCTAATACACATGGTCTGACTGCTTGTTTGTGAGATGGTCATGAGAATATATTGTCTTCTTAACAATAAGAGAAGGGATTAATGGAGTAAACACATGAGTGGAAAATCAAATAAGTAAAAGCATTTAAAATAAGTAAAAAAAAATAGCTTCAGGTCGCAAAACGGACATTTAACATTTGATGGAGATCGATAGCCTCAAAAGTGGAGTAAGACAAGGACTACAGCAGTGCGCTGCAGCATTGCTCTAGCACATACTGAGAGGCTTTTCCTCTGCAGATGGTTGGTGTTGTAGTTATCACTGCTATATAGGATTTAGTTATACATCTGTATTCCATCTAACTGTGTGTGTGCAACGAAAATGGTCCTGAGAATATCAAATTACAAACTGGAGGAAAACATGCTATTGTGATGCATATTACTCTTGCAAAATAAGTGTTGTGGAGAATGGGGGGAATTGGTTTATTGTGATAGAAAGGCCTCTGTCTCAACCCCAGTATTGACATTTCAATGTGAGAAGAGCTGGTGAGTATAAAAAGATGCAGCTTACAGGCACTGTAATAAGTTTAGTTTTTAAAGGACACCAGCGCTTTTACCAAATCTAGATAGGTTGGAGCAGACATACAGTCATCCATCTGACTTCAGGAAACTTTAGGAGATATTAATAATTTCACTACTCAGTTCTTTTTTCCCCCTGTTACTATGTGAAGTAAATCTGTCTTACAGTCTAGTTGTCTTGCATTTGTAAAATTCATAATGAACTTTATAAACCACCCCGCTTCTGACACAGCTTGGATAGCCCAAATACAGATTCGGTGAATTTGCCATCTTATTTGCCCTCCCAGCCTCAGGGATAGCTTCTCAGCTATGAGACCTCAATGATGAGTTAGAAAGAAAACATAAGAGGGAGAGAAGAATATGTTTATTTTCCTGAAGTCCTTTTTACCGTAAGGGTACGAGAAAAGGTCAAACTGCCTATGCAAATGTTTAAACAATGTGACTTTGTGAATTAATTGAAGATAAAGAGTCACCCAAAATCTTCAAGAGGTTCATTTGCCTTCCCTGTAGTGGAATGAGAGAGGGGAGTGAGGTGATATTTTTGCACTCGCAGCTCCCGATTTCATTGAAATAGTGAAGTTGATCATCTGGTCAACATTGTATTTAAACTGCGCAAGTGCCGTTTGTATACATGAGGTAGAAATGCAACAATGTCACAGTGCTAACCTGGGTGATGACTATTAAGCTTCAGATTAAATAAATTAGGTACTCCTGCTAGAGACACAAAAATATATACAATGTTTTAGCTAATAAGGTGGTACGCATGCTAATAGGGTAGTCACCACATAGCGGATAAAGAGCTTTGCGTCATTTTGTGTTGCAGCCAAAGGTTTTATGTAGAGAAGCTGCTGTGACTTGATCTGTAACCTGGCAAAAGAGCAGCAAACAAAAATTGCGATTTGCCTTCCTAGCTGGGCATCAAAATATGAATAAAATGATGCTTTCACATCTCTTGCAGGCTCAGTCTGCCAATTTTTTTCCGTGTTACTGAATCATACAAACAGATTTTACAGAAATAGCACTGTGTGCTTTATTTAGAGTATGGTCTGTTTCTGTATGCCTTCCAAGACTTCCATGAAGCTCAGTGATTCGACGCAAACCTTCTCATCTTTGGTCTTCATGCCCCTATTTATTCCATCAACATCAGAGAGCCTTTTGCTGTGTTAACAACAGCAGAGAGTTGCAGAGAAAGTAGCCCATTCTGAGGTAAATAAAGTATATGCTGTCTATTAGTTCACGTGTAGCCTCTGGAAACTTTAGCTTTGGAAGTAAGGGGGGGAAAAAATCCCCTAGTGAGTGTTTCGCAGTAGTCAGAGGTAAAAACGTCGGTAAGAGAAGTGGAGGCATGGCTTCTGGGAGTTTGTGCTACCTGAGACTCTTTGAAACCATTTTATTCTAAAGAATGAGATTCTAACTCTTCGCTTTCTTCTCTAACGTGAAGAAGACCCTCTGAAGATTAACACTGCATTTCCCGTCTCACGTTAACTTAAAGGAGAATTCCTAATTTACAAAGAAAAACAAAACTTTAGCTCTCTCCAGGCCCGTTGGCTTCCAGGACTCGGGATTTATCGTCCCCTCTCTGCCCAAACTCCGCTCTTTTCGCGACAAGGCACCGACAGGCGACAACAGGGACTCCCACGGCCTCCCACGCGCAGAAAAGGGGCAATTTCGTAGAAGATAAAGTAGCCAAAACCCCCTTTTATCCCCCCCGAAGAAACACAAGTCGGAGCTCGGATCGTCGGGAGGGGGCGGGGGCGGGG
>VXBH01005988.1:0-70300 GCA_013400035.1 Rynchops niger | reverse complement strand
TTAGAAGGAACTAAACTACTTTAATGAAATATTAATAATAAAATATAAAGGAAATAACAAAATAGATACAGCATATACAAAACCGTATTAAGTTCCCAGGATGACATCACCAGCAGGCACTGGGGAAGCCCCAGACTGGACTCAGTGACGGAGGGGAACTGGATTCCAGAGTTGGAATCAGGAGCATATGGATCGTGATCAAAGGCAGATGTTGGGTGTCAGCCATTGAAGAAAGAGAGTGAGCCGTTGATCCCTCAGCTTTTATACTGAGCATGGTGCAGATGGGATGGAATACCCTGTTGGTCAGTTTTGGGTCACCTGTCCTAATAATAAAATAAATAATTACATAAAATTAAATAATAAAATTAGCTGACCTTGGTTGTTATAGCAATAAGTATAAGCAAGAGCCTCTCTGTGTACCATTCCTTGGCATTAACTATAAACACCGGTTTTATCACTCTGAGAACAGTTTTCTGCACAACATGCTGTTTATTTCAGAGTTAGAAGAGGCCTAGCGAAGAAGTAAAACTACTGAATAGGAGGTTGGTTCAGTTTTACATCAAACTGGGACAACCAGTTTTGAAATTTTCTCAGATCCATTGCTAATGAAAATTTGTCTCAATTGTCCATGTTAAACCAGATACCTAAAAAGTCAACGAAAAAAAAGCCAAACAAACCCCAAACCCCAAGCATTTTGGAAGGCATTTGAAAAAAGACATGTCTAACAGATTATATAGAGAATCAGAGATTTGCTTTGTGGCATTTCCAAGAACAAGCATATTTAGTTTGGAAAGAACACAAAATTAATTTTAGTTAATTTGAAGGTGCAATAGTTCAGTGCAAGTTCTTTGGAAGATAGTGATAGGTGTGAAACTAGTTCCCAAATGAGGAAACACACCTCGTCTGTGAAGCACACTAGCATAACTGTGTGGGATGATAGCTAATCAACTGGGATACTGAGGCAGTACAAGCAGCTGAGAGGTCACACATGGTCCCAGCAGCAACCCAGAAAGAATAGAGGAGCTTAGGTGTGCGGCGTGGGAGTGGTGAAGACCTCAGAAGTGAGAGTAAACTTACAGGAAAAGGAAGTGGAGAATTTCTCTTAGAAGAGAATAGCTCTCCTTCTTTGGGGAATATGCCAGGATTAGAGAAAAGAACTATGGTGTAACATCTTAAAAAATCCACATTTCTTGCATTCTGGTAATGGGAGTAGTAGTTCTTTCTGTACATTTGGAGACAAATTTTTCTTTTCCATTTTTTTGTCATTCCCTTGATTAGATTGGTTACTGTGGAATAATTACTAAATCGGCCAAAGAATACAAAAGTATAGCATTGTTCACACATTAAGGAAAGTCATAAAATCAAGAGGCTTCTGAGGTAGAATACAGTTGCAGCTGGCATGCGAAGAATGCAATATCTGCGATCCCCTGTACAAGGCGAAACTACACGAGGGATGGAACAGAACGCGCTTGTTCCGTGGCCTTCCCTTGTGATGTATAGCAGGTATGGGAACGAGATGGTACTACGGAACAGATAAGTGGCCTACATGCTACTCGGAGCCAACATTTTGTCAGATTTTGATGAAATGCTGTCCTTTGTGTGAACTTTGCTCATTATAATGTCATTATAATACCAAAACACACCTCCATCCCGAAGGCTACCCGCCTCCAAGGTGCGACCACTCTTCCTTGAGCCTGCACCCTGAATTTCTCGTGAACTATACCTTTAATTGTGAAGCGAGGAAAATTTACACCAATCAAGATAAAAGTATGTATGACTAAAGTCACTCAAACTCCACTTTGAAGATATCAAATAGTATAAAAATAGATCAAGAAAGGGGGGATACCCAGGGAAGACACTATCGCAAAGAATTACATCGCTGATTTCTGGGATCAGTTGACAGGATGAGCCTCTCTTTCCCCCCATAGGGATGCCATTGGGTAAGACAGATTATAACTAGTGTTTCCTCAGGAAACTTAGAAATTTCTCTAGAGAATCTCTATCGTACATTTATAGCCCGGCTGTATTGTTTATAACTTTGTCACACGTTTTGTATACTTAACAATATCTTTATTTGCACGTGTTTTGCGGACAGTATATTTATCACCGGCAATCCTAAGAACCTGTGTATCTGTTGTTTAAATAACCTGCACTGTTTTAAGTTGTTTCGGTTTCTCACTGAACATGACCAAAGACTAGGAGGAGCACGACTAGACTGAAGGTGCAGTCCACTATTAGTGTATCCAAGTCGTAATAGTTTAATACGTATTAAACACTATTGGACTGATAGTGCTGAATTGGGCATCACTCAGAATTTAAACCTAGCTGCACCTAGCCTCCCACCTCGGTGAGGAGTGTTAGAATGCAAGGGGGTTTATCTTCTGCCAAAACCTCTTGGCCCCTTTTCACGCAACACTTATTTATATAATACAAATGCAATTATGATCCATTCAGTTATAACCGATTTACAAGTGACCTAAAGTGATTACTCATTATACCTACTACATTTATTATTAGAAATATCATAGAATCATCAAACCGTTTAAGTTGGAAGGGACCTTAAAGATCATGGGCCTTAAAGATCCCATGGGCAGGGAAACCTCCCCTAGATCAGGTTGCTCAAAGCCCCATTCAGCCTGGCCATGAACACTGCCAGGGATGGGGCATCCACAACTTCTCTGGGCAATCTGTGCCAGTGTCTCACCACCCTCACAGTAAAGGATTTCTTCCTAATGACTAATCTAAATCTGCCCTCTTTGAGCTTAAAACCATTACCCCTCATCCTGTCACTACACTCCCAGATAAAGAGTCCCTCTCCATCTCTCCTGTAGGCCCCCTTTTGGTACTGGAAGGCTGCTAGAAGGTCCCCCTGGTCTTCTCCAGAACTGAACGCAATACTCCAGGTGAGGTCTCACGAGAGCGGAGTAGAAGGGCAGAATCACCTCCCTCGACCTGCTGGCCACGCTTCTCCTGATGCAGCCCAGGATGCAGTTGGCTTTCTGGGCTGTGAGTGCACATTGCTGGCTTACCTTGAGCTTCTCATCAAGCAACAACCCCGAGTCCTTTTCGTCAGGGCTGCTCTCAATCCTTTCTCCACCCAGCCTGTATTTGTGCTTGGGATTACCCCACCCCAGGTGCAGGACCCTGCCCTTGGCCTTGTTGAACCTCATGGAGTTTGCATGGGCCCACCTCTCAAACCTGTCAAGGTCTCTCTGGATGGCATCCCTTCCCTCCAGGGTGTTGTCCGCTCCACACAGCTCGGTATCATTGACAAACTTGCTGTGGGTGCACTCAGTCTCATTTCCTCTGAATTAAATTTTTTTTTAATAATGAGCAAATTTGTCCAAGCCTTAAGTCCAGCGTCCCCTCTGTTTCTGTGGTTTATATAATCTTGTGTTCCGTAGCAGTGTTAACTTTTGGCACTCCCTTCATCTTTTACATATAGTTGTTAAATTTTGTCTTAAGTGGAATGTAAATTTTTTGATTCTATATATGTACACTGTGAAAAGGATTTCTAAGAGTAGCATAACATTTAAAACATGAGCTTCCACTACAGAGTTTACCGTGTACCAAAATAGACAGGCGTACTTCAAGTGAGGATCCTTATTTTGTTAGGGGTGGAAGTGTAGGATCATAGTGTAATTCACCTTGGAAGGTGCCTCAGGAGGTCTCAGTCCCCTGCTAAGAGGGGAGTTAGCTACAAGGTCAGATCAGGTTGCCCAGGGCATTATCCACTCGTCTCTCAAACCTCCAAGGATGTAGACTGCACAACCTCTCTAGGCAAACTGCTCCGTTCCCTGACTGGCCTCATGGGGTAGAAGCTTTTCCTTACATTCAGTCTGAACCTCCCTTATTTCAAATTATACCTGTTGTCTTTTGTGCTTCCACCATGTGCTGTTGAAGACCCTGGCTCCGTTTTCTAGGTAACCACTCCTAGGTATTAGGAGGCTTCTGCTAGGCCACCCTGAGTATGTCTCCAGGGTCCACGTAGCAGCAGGAGATTGGACAAGAGACAGGAGTCAGAAGGGGTTATACAGGAAACAAGCTATCTACAATATAGAAGTTCAGCCAGAAAATGAGACAAAAGACAAGGGTGGAGACAAGGATACATATGATGCAGCTCAGGCAAGGACTAAAGGTCTAGAGCTGAGCTGAAATGGAACTCCTGGAGCAGTGGGCAAAGGAGTGCAGTGGTTAGAGACCGCAGGTGAAGCTGGTCAAAACCATTAAGGTTTATTAATGCAATGAAGGCCCACAAATGTTCCCACGTTTTCCTTATTCACCATTTTACTATGAATGTAGCAGTAGAAGATCTTGTTGCCCTTAATGTCCTTTGGCAACTTCCAACTCTGACTGAGCTTTGGATTTCCTAACACCATTGTTTGTAGTCTGTCCCTGTTTCCACCTCATATATAGGGCCTTTTTTCATTGTCCCTCTGCCTTGAGTTTCATGCTTAGCTGAGATGGGTCTTAGCTTAAGTGTTTTCTTAAGTGTTGGGATGGACTATTCTTTTACTTCAAGGATGTTGTCTTTAAAGACCTGATGGCTTTTATGAGCTCCTCTGCCCTTCAGAGCTACCTGCTACAGAATCCCACCTACTGGTTTTCTGAATAAGGTGGTAGCAGCTACAACTGCGTGGTTTCCTTGTTTTGCACTTTGCTTTGTATGTGCTTTCTTATTTGTTTGTTGTTTATCATTTTTTTGTGTCTTTTAATTCTGAGTTAAAATGCATGACTTTTTTACCACAAAACAACAAATGACTCTGACTTGCTGGGTGGGAAGCATCATTAGTTACATCAAGTACTTTCACCAGCAAAGCACAGCTGTCTAGGTTGCCTACATTTTACTAGCTTATTTTTAGGCCTCATGAATTTGTTAATATGAAGTTCCATGGTGTTACATATTTGTCTTTTTTCCCCCTCAATGCTTTCATTCTGCAGTGGAAGCAAGACCCTATTTTTCTCAAGGCACAACATGCATTCCTCCATCTCACTTGTCTATGTGTATTTTCTGGCATCAGAAATCTGAAGCTTAGAACTTACTTTTGCAATAATAAAGCGATATATCAGAACTAGAGAGTAAACATCATTTTCAGTCCAACGTCATTGCCTTTTCCCCAAATCAACTTTGCCAATGTAACTAATGACTTACTTGGCAAAATAAGGGGATTCCATGAGCCTGCACTTCATTATTATGTATTGAACAGATGTAAAAAGTTCATGGTGACTTAGTTAGCTATGGTTTATTTCTAAATAGGTAGTTTTTTTAAAACTGTGTAGCTGAACACAAGAAAAACAGATTGTTCCTGGCCCTGATGAATACCCACAGGAATGAAGAAGATGAAAAGGGATCTGTTGCCACCTGTGTGCATGACACCACTTCAGGCTGTTCTTTATACTTGTTCCCCTTTGATGTTATGATTGATTTGACTTATAGGGAAGAGCATGCTAAAATACCAGGGTGTGATAGTATAAGCACACCCATCTAAAGAGCACTGGGAACTCCTACAAAAATCAGGAAGGCTCAGTGTGTTTTCCCAAAAGCAAATATCATTCCATACCACCTCCAGCGTAGGCCAATGCCACAATCTAGCTCTTCTACTTTTAATTCTGAAGAAGTTACTTTCTGCCCCTCCTGAGATTTATGCCTTGCATACATGTGTTCTGTGCACTGCTGGACTCAGATTTAGACTCTGTGGGTGATCTTCTGCCACCACAGGCCATTGTACATTTTATAAACCACAGTGGAACTGATAAAAGGAAAAGAGGGCATCCAGGCGAATTGCCAGAAGCAGACCTCAGGTTTCATGAGCCTCCTGAAAATAAGATAGGGACAAGAATATACTTTCCCCCCACCGATGGTAGTGTACCGTAATGTGACTACCTGAAACTCTCAAGGTTCTGTATTTTCAACCTTAGTATCTGTTGTTTAAAGCTAGCGCTTAATTAGGTGAATATTGTGGGAAGTCTATTAAACAAGAAATATCATCCTTGCCAAAATCCACAGTTACATTCCTCCTTACCTAAACAGTGAACTGTTTGAACACAAATGGCTTTCATGTAGTATAAGAGACTCTGTGGTAGGTGAACATCTAAATGCCTAGACAAACTTACGAATGTATATAAATGTTTATTCCAACTGTGTTCCTAAATAGATTTTTCAGGGAAAGAAAACTAGATAGAGTTCTATCCCAGATAGAATGCACAATGGAGAAAGGTTTGTTTCAAACTTGGCTCTGTAATTAAATTGGCAAAACAAGGAAACTGCAATTTAAAAAACAGACATCACAATAAATACAGCAGGGAAAAAGTGCTCTGTCATCTGAAGAATATTTCAAATGTTGATTCCTCAGGAGGATTTCTATATGATACTTTTAATATGTTGTCAGATATAAAATTTTGCTAAAATTTTGCTTATCTCATTGAAAGATTATTTATCTGTTGTCCATTTACTCTTAAATAATACTTTACTGGGACAACTTCAATTCCATTTTTGAAAGTTGTTATGTAGATGGGAAATACTTGCTCAGGTAAGCAATGTTTTTTGATTTAAATGGAAATAGCTTGCTTGGGTAAATGACTGCATGGTTAGATCAGTTGTTCCTCCATTTTCTTAGTCTTTTATTCTGTCTGCAAATCATCAAACGTGCATCTGTTTACTCTTAGATGACTAAAGAAAGAAAAAAAGACTGTTCTTCAAACCCGCTGACACAGATTTTATCTGATAGGCCATTCCCTGGTTCAGTGGTATTTCCAAATTTATGAAAATTCTGTATCAAGTCAAGTGCTGAAGGTTGAGGTCTTTACTGAAATGAAAAGAAAAACTTTTAACTCTCTAACAGAGGCTTAACTGGTGTGTGAATGGCTTTCTTTTACTTAATCTGTGCACCTGGAATGTAAAATATTTTCTGGTTTCTCTCCTGTCCCCTTTCTCAGTCTTTCTGGATTGTTTTAGATTATCAGACCTTGCTAGGGCTGCATAAGCAGTGATGACAGCAGAAAATGCTTCAAATGTGACCCTTAAGCCCTTAAGAATATGTTGTTGATGTGAGCGGCAATAAAGGAGGCCTGGTTAGAAGGGGAAAATTACTGGGAAAAAGAAAATATCTGCTGAAAAGTACTGCCAGAAGGCTTGCCAGCCTGGAATTTGGAGCCTAGGAACTAGCCCTGTGAACCAGAAACATCCTTGAAAAATGCAGCTGGCATATTTGTAGTACAACTAGGGGACATAGAAGCCAGAGACACCCTGAAATACCACTAATAGGAGCAAAACCAAGGAAGTGAAATGGCAGCTTCTCATCTGAAAAGGTGGAAAACAGTCTGGAAAAATAAAATTACTCTGAAAGAACAGAAAACATCATCACCTGTTGGCTGATGCAGGTGAAAAATTGATATTAGCAGCATCTATTTGTTGCTTGAATTAGTAAGTCCTATGGCCTCTTATGTTATAAAAAGGACTTAACTTCTATCCCAAATGGACCCTCTCTCTCTGAGAACATCCTGTGCTGCAGAGATTTTTCTTTTTTTCTAAACAGGCTGAATTCTCCCCCGGGGCTTTCTGCGAGAGCTTGGACTCTCCCCGAGGATGCCCAGCTGACTCCAGACTCCGTGACACAGATCACCTCTAAAGGGAGTCTCTGTCTGTCATCTTATTGGTCCCTCTTAGGACCCCCTTTTGGGGTCAGTTTGGTTTGTTCTCCCACCTCTGGGACATTTGGGTTCCCCTCTGGGATTGGTTTGTCCTCCCTGTTGGGATGGTTTGGTCCCTTCTGAAATCTAATTCACTTGATATCGATTTATCCTATACAGGTAACATTCATCTTGTATCTTTTACAGATATTTCTATATATCTATATATCTATCTTTATATAAGTAATCTATAATATCAGCTGTTATGTTGGTGATAAGTTGCTTCACTAATAATAGATTTATAGCAAACTTAACGGTATATACCTGCTTAGCTGCAGCTACTATTGATGCTATGCAATTTATTACTGCTATTATTGATTGTTCCTACACCTTTGATTGATATTATACTATTGCTGATAGTAATTTGTAATAACTTGAGATATAAATATATACAATATTTGCTTTAGTAGTGGTGATTTTGTGGTATACTTGCTACTGATGATTTGTGTGGTATTTGTGGTAACCTGTAATAAAGTAGAGAAATCTAGAGGATAAAGCTTCTGTGTCCTTGTGTATTACGGAATCTTATGAACTCACGGTGGTCATCACTATACACCAGCAGATCAGGTAACCCTTTAGGTCACGACAATTGTGCATGATTATATGAATTTTGTATTCAGATTCAAACTAATGATTTTTTAAAACCAGACACATTGATCTATTTTAATGAATAACTTCTGTGAAAAAAGTTTTGTCTGTGCTGTCATGCCCCAATGACATATGACATTGAGACAGACATTATTTTGCTGGTACCGGTCTGAATGAAAGAGAGCTATTACTTTGTGCCAGGGCATCTTTTGGGTGTTCACGACCATGCCACTTCTCCTTTGGGATACCAAGTTAAGCTGCTATCACGGAATCACGGAATCTTTAGAGTTGGAAGGGACCTCTAGAGATGATCTAGTCCAACTCCCCTGCTAAAGCAGGATTGCCTAGAGCACATTACTCAGGACTGCATCCAGGCGGGTCTTGAAAATCTCCAGAGAAGGGGGCTCCACAACCTCCCTGGGCAGCCTGTTCCAGTGCTCTGTCCCCCTCACCGTAAAGAAGTTCTTCCGTGTATTTGAACGGAACTTCCTGTGTTCTAACTTGTGCCCATTGCCCCTCGTCCTGTCACTGGGCTATGTTAATTCCATTCTGACAATCCACATACAGTTTTAGGGAGCCATCCAGCAATACAATCAGTTACTTTTTGATAGATATAAATTCTTAAAAACCTAACTATTTTCTTTTCTCCATTAACAAACTATTTATTTTTGGTGTTATTTTTAAGTATCTAAAAGAAAGTTCAGTGAGGTTCTTAATAGCATTATGTACCTTAATGATATGAAAGGTGTTTCTAGGTATAATTTTGTAGCACTGGGAATGAAAGTCAGTGGTGAGGCATCTGCACAGCATTAAGAATTTTCAGAACTTGTGTTGCAAGGCTACTGGGAGATTATGCTTCCTTTTCCGTTACACTTGAACTCTGTCACTTTTTGCTATAATATTTTCACATCTAATGATTCCTTTGAACTGTGAGAGGAAAACATCGGCAACTGTAAACCTTAATTTTGTGACGGTAGCTTTCCTTTCTTTCAATTTTTCTAATCTCCACTTTGCTGTGAAGAACAATGAAATTGCCTGCAAGTCTCCATCAATATCAATGTTAATATTAATACTTATTTTTCAGCCTGGAACTGTAAGACTCACTGTGACTGTGACTCAGTTACTCCAGTTAACTTTGATCTGCTTCACTTTCTGTCTTTTTATTATTTTCTGGCTGCTGTGGACACACCCTCAGCTATTACCTTCCTGCAGTCATTTTCAAATTTTTATTTTAGACAAATAACTGGAGAGCTACAGGTAATGGTAACTATGATTCTTTGATTTGAGGGAGGGAGGGTATATTACTAGAAACTTCTGAACCATGTTTTCAAAAAAGGATGAAATTTACTGCAAAGATAGGTCTTTCCAGCCTGGTATGTTATGTGGTAAGCTAAAACCTCCTACAAAGCAGGCTTTCTGGAAAAGTAATGTAAGACTACTGCAGGGTCAAATAGATAGCTCAGTGTCTCATCCTCAATTCTCTTATGTGTCTTAGAAAATGCTCCTCTTTGTTAAGGCCTTTGTGGGGAAAAAAGCCTAGAAATTCAATCAAAGAAGTTGTCAAGATGTATGTTTTTAGAAGCTCCTTTAAAAAAAAAAATTCCTGCTGGGTTGGAGAAAAATAGTTAATGCTCCAAGAGCTCTTATCCTGCTGTCATTTAGTGCCTTGAGAGTGTTATTATACTTCCACATGTTCTTAATCCCTGTATCTTCTCTGATTTGGATTTACATGGTTGAAATGGAAAGCATTTGCAAACACTATCTCATGTCAGCTGAAAAGTCTGAGGAGAAGATTGCATCATATCACATTGAGATAGTCTAGCAAATAAGAAGGAAAATGACTAAGCAAAAACATTTTCCAGTGTCAATCATTCTTTTATTTTGAGATATTCTTTACCTATTAACATTAATGAGTTAGGTGAAAAGCAAAACTTTAAATGCCACCTCATACCTAAGAAATCAGATTTTAATTTAAAAGATAGAAAAATTGGAAATTCGATATGATTCCTGTTAATTTCTGAGCTAAAGTCAAGCTTCTGCAGATAATCTTTGTTTATTTTCATTGAAGGGCTATGGTAATAATAGTACAAATGGACAGTTAGATTTCTCTATATATTTGAATCATTTTTTCCTGAAAGAAGATGCTGTGTTTTGTGAAGGTAGGCATTTCTCTCTACAAGACCCAAACTGTTCTGTTGAAAGGCACTGGACTAACAGCTGTGGAAACCATAATTCTCTATTTGGTTAGTAGATAGAACTCAATTAATGACATTTTAGGGTCTTTTTGTACCCTGTTCTACTAGTGAGTCTCAGCTCTGCTGTATCTATATCTTAAGAATTATGCTTTATCTATGTAAAACCATTAGGTTTTAATCAACTTGCACTTTGCTAGCAAAGCCAAAGTACTGAATGTCTCTAAAGATAAACTACCCTACAGTCTTTGGCTTCATTAATGAAAAGGCAAATTGGTCACAGGTTTTGGCTTTGTATAACTTTGTTTTTTTCACAAAGACAAAGATTTAACATGCGCCACAAAACAGGCATTGGAAAACTGTCCTGGTTAAAGTTGCTGTTATTTAATTTTTAGTTAATTTATTTGTAATGCTGTCACATCAAGAATCAATAGGATCTATTATTAAAAAATATCTTCCTACAAAGAAGGATGGGTTGACTACCGAAGACTAGTCCATATGATTCAGGTGGTTTGGATGCACGTGGTGCACTGTGTAGTTGTTGATGTACATTTCTTTCTTACAGGCTTTACTGTTAGTTCTCACCATTTCATTAACCAAATTCTTTCCCATTCAAAATGTAATATGCATAGTAAACTTTCCACTTCCATGGATATGGATTCTATCTTTATTTAATCCACACAGCTTTTATAAATAAATCTGAACTTTTAAATTAAGAAAGGGGTGGTTTAACATTGCTTGTTTATATGCGGGAAGAAGTACCTTATCTGTGATTTTTTTAAAATGTTGTTAGTAAGCTTTGGAGATACTAATGCTAATTTCATCTTTATTGTACTCCTGGATAATCTGTTCTATGGCTTTGTGCATTGCTGACATACAATGTTCAGATGGTTTTTTCCTTAGTGAAGCCTGTTGTTTAGTCTTACTATCACTGAAGCTTGTTATTGTTTATCCAGCTCATTCAACCTGCAAGGTTCAATTCCTGTCCATCAAGTTTCCTTAATGCCCCATGTCTTTACTTGCCTGAAACTGTTATAACATAACCACCTATTTTTATTTAGTAGCATAATCTGTTTTTGGCTTAGAAAGACAATAGCTGATCATGTGTGCATGAACATTTATAGCTTACTTTATGTTATGGTGTAGTGTTTAGTATTTAGGAGACTGAAAAATACAGGAAGTGCAAGGATAAAGCAAAAGGGAAAAACTGTGGAACAGAATATAACAGGAAAAAAGTAGATATTTCAAGACAAGATTTCTAATAAATTTCCCTTTCTAGGAGGTGAAATAAAATGGACTTAGCTCCTGACTTGGCTTGATCATCTACACAAAGGCATATGGGAGAATAAGAACCTTCTTCACCTGACTGCATGGACTACCTCAACACTGGGCCTTGTCTTACAGGAGTAAGTACGTGTCACATATAGTCATTCTTTCCCCCATTAATAAGAGGATGGACAAGCCAACTCTTTACCTCCTGAATCATGTTTATCAGAACATCTGAGTTGACAAGGAAGCAATCCTCTTATACTGGTATAAAATGATAGCTTGTGGTAGTCTTTTCAGAGTCTTTTGAGTCCTCTGGGCTGTGAGCTGCTGACAGCTGGTTCCAGAAATAATATTCCATTCCGCATTTTCTCAGAATAAGGGGTTAGTTCACAGTACCAGTTATTCAAGTAGGCAAAATAGACATTGCATCCATGAAATGATCTCTATTTCTATGAAAGAGACGTAACTGAGCAAAGAGGCAGTTATGGCACCACTGCACCTGTTCAATATACACTGGTCTATAAAAACGACTTCTGGAATGAAGTAGTGCATAGCAGAAATAAGACAGGTTCAATAAGGTGCTCAACTTAGAATGCTGATTTTTCAAAAACAGAAGGCTGATCTGAGCTTGCAGACATGCACAGAACTGCATCTGTGCATACAAATCTGGTATTTGTACATGAAATCATTCCATATGTACATACCGTTTTTGGGAGTCACAAGTCAGTCTCCAAGTTCTTGAATGTAATCCTTAATACCATTTCCCAATATACAGCTTCTTCAGAAAGAATAACAATTTCTAATAATTTTTCAAGCTAAGCATTTGCTTAACAATGGATTTTAAAAAATAGTGTGGTGAGAGTGTCACTGTGACTAGATTCTGACTTAATTCTGAAATAAAACTGGAAAGCAGTAGGTTGAGAAAATTATCTTTGTAAAGTGGTAACACAGAAAAGAAAAATAGTTTATCCTGACATTTCTAAAATGGAAATTATAATTTTTTTCATTGCGTTTATCCAAAATATGTATTCAGTGGTATCCCTTGATTTGTAACAATCTTTCAGATATCTTTGCTGTCAGGATGTTTCATAATGGACAGATTATTTTCTGCCATATTTCACCCTTAATTTCAATGACGGTCACTACTGACTCTGCTTCTTTTTCTCTCCAGGAAAGTATGTCTGTAAAGTACTGAGAGTTTTATACTCGATTAAAGAGTCAGGAGCTTTGCTGTGCTATCATCATGATAAGGCAGATGACCAGAAATGGCTACCACTAGGGACTGAAGGGTTGCCCCAGTTTAGTCCTTGGAGTTCTTAGGTTGAATTTAATGTAAGATCTAAAATAGCTTTTAGGTAGGAACTTTCATTGTTAGCATCTTAACATTACATTAAGAGATTAGGCTGTGGCTCTTGAGCTCACCATCGGCCTAAGTAGAGAATTTTGTGTCCCTTTGCCTCTGTCATACTTCCAATCTAAAAAACCCAGTGCTGAAAACCAGAGAAGATGGATTTGCTATTTGAATCTTTTACCTTATGCTAAAGCTTTTCTGTCTGTTATTAGTTCGTGTTATCTTTATGTAATATGGCATTAATGAAAACTAAATAAATAATAGGACTTCTTAAAAATAGCTGTAGAAATCCCAATTATTGTACCTTCTACCTAGTTGAATTTTCTCTTCTAGTTATATCCAAGTTGATCCAGTTAAATAAAAAATCATTAAGATCTAATTCTCTGAACTTTTTTTATTGCCTATTATATGTTAACAGCAGAAATTACTGCATTTTTACCATAATTTTTTTATCATTATTGGTCATTTGGTAGAAGACATGTATGAGAATTGCCATGTAAATGTGACTTGCCATTTAGCTGTTGAACTAAAATGCCATCAACTGCTATAGAAGTTGCACCACATAATAGAAGGAAAATAGAGTACCAGGCAGGACACGATACATGGGATGTGTCCTTTCCATGAGAAGAGAGATTTACTTTCAGTAAGCTTCTTGAGAAAACACATTGCTGGTAAAACACACTGTTTTGTGCTATTGATGACCTTACTCTTTCCCCAAATATAATAAATGTTTGGGGGTTTTTCACACAGCACTCTACCGGCTATACTCCTGTTAATGTAGTTTAGGTTATTATAGGCATTTTTTGCTGCCAGGACATGCTGCTGGCTCCTGTTGATCTTGCTGCCTACCAAGGCCTTAAAGTCCTTTTTTTTTTTTTATCCTTTATTATCTTTGTATATGCCATGATATGGTGCAAATTCTGTCCAGAAGAGTTAAATGAGCGTATGAAAAGGAACCAGTAGAAAAGGAACATTGAGGTGAGTATTCCTGTATATCCCATGAACTTCCTTCTTGGTACTGATTTTTCTGGAGTCATTTCATTATCTGACAAAGAAGACAAAAGACAGCTTTCATTATCCTAGAGAATGATGATTTTTCTACTTGTTAGACTGAATGAATAGTTGGGCCACATTCACATAATTTCTGTGAATTTTGTATTTATTAGGAAATCCTGTTTGTGCTGTCTCCTGAGATAAGACAGGACATGTCATTTCAGAGCAAAATGCCTAAAAGAATCTCTATTGGCAGAAAGAAGGGGAGTTATAAGCAGAAGAGAAAGTCTGACCACTCTATGCTTATAGCTGTTTATAGCTCCAAAGTTTAAAGCATCTAATAAATGAACAGTGCTCTGAGAAAAAGTTCTTAAAAAAAAACAGACAAACACTGCTCCCCGCCCCCAATGGGGAAAAAAAATTACCTGGTTCAAATTACTATTAAATAAAACAAATAAACAAATCTTAACGCTAACACCACTTAATTCGTTGCAAAAAAAAAAAAAAAAGGGTGTTTTCCAGAAAGAGTGCTGGATTTCCAGCATTTTTGAAGGACAGTATTCAAAAGATGGGACATCTTGTAATTTCCCATTTTTTTTCTCCATTTTTCTTATGACTTTCATGTTGATATGTAATAAATGCCCAAGTCTGGTTTGGAAATCAGTTGCTTTCTTTCCTCAAATCTCTCAGAAGCATGACAGAACATATCTATTCCACATCACAGTACTGAAAAAAAAAAAAAATGACAACCAACATCCTTCCCACAAGAGAAAAATTGTAAATAGAATTGGAGCTCACTCTGAAACTGCTTGGAAGAGCAAAACTGGCAGTGAAGTGAGTATGAATTTGCACTACTTTGACCTTGAGGCAGCACCCCTGAGGGGTATAAACAGTGAAATGTAGATGGCCAGAAAAAAGTCAGTATAAGAGCTGGTATGGTGTTGAAGGAAGTATGACATTCTATTGTTCTATGAGATGTTTTAAACGCTTCCTTCAATAACACATGAAGAAACATAGTCTAGAAATGTCCTTCTAGGCTTTCAATTGAATAATGCCAGTTTTTAAAAAAATTATTTCATTTTATGCTTAATTTTGAGTTTATTTTGCTGTGTCTCTGTTCTTAACATTGTGGTACACGTTATATGCTGCCCTTATTAAGTATTTAATGGTTGTCTTAAAAAAACACTTTGTGGTTTCCACATAAAAAACCCAAAATCCAGAATCATTGGCTTGTCATCACCCAGGTAAGTAATTCAACATGAAAGAAGCAACACTGCGTATTCCTTCTCATGTTCCACAATTTCAGAACATTAAGATACAGAAAGCAACTCAAGATACATGCTCATGCAAAATTGCTTATATTTAAATGACCACTATCCTCAGTGAATCAAAATTCATAATTCTCCTCTGTGGCTGCTTGTTTGTTTACTCTGCCTTAAAGTGAAAGCCAGTTGTTGATGAGCTCCATATTGGAGAGAAAGTCTGAAGACTGAAATACCATTTGTTCTGAAAGTATGTACTTGACATAGCAGAATATACACTAAGGACCAAAAGGAAAGATTTATAGCTGTCCGTCCATCCGTCCATCCATCCATCCATCCGTCCATCCATCCATCTCCTACTCCCCCTTCTGACCTTTTCCTGATATGCTCCTAAGATTTCAGTCTTGGTTTGGGAGTTCTATACTTCTGTCTGAAGGGTATCATGAGATTTTTTTAACCCATTCTGCAAATTAGATGGCAGTTTCTCAGTTGTAGTCCATGAAAACTATTATTGCAGATTGATTGTTAACTTTTTGCTAGCAGACACTTTTATCACACAGTAGGATCTTCTCCCCCCTCCAGACTTGAAGTTAAAAATAAAGTGTAGTTTGCACAGTTGTTATTATATTTTCTCTTAGCATGTGATCGATATTCGGACAAAACCCACATTTTACTCCCCCTTTCATTTTTTTCTATAATTTCACTTTTGCTACTGAATGTTTATGAAGAGTACACATTAATCATTTGTTTCTTCTTCTTCCTGTCTTTTAATACATTTTTGTCAACTCTTTTGGAGGTATTAAGAGAACAATGTTGCATACCTGCCCACTGATCTTCATTTTGCTATAGTCAATTATTTGAAAATAAAAGCTAACCTACTTGTGCTGACAGATTTTGCTGGTCATTTGTTTAACGGAGCCTTGGGCTGTTCAACCATTTACTATTCTAGCTGAAGGCAGCTCGTGGCGTTTTCATCTGCCAGGCAATAATCACCGCTATCTTATTCTGTGCTACTTGTTATCCAGGCACAATGCATTGAATTTATTTGTTAATATGGAAAATCTCAAATGTTATTAGGCCTGTTAGACTTTTAGAAAGATATAAAGGCTTTAGAGTATAAGAAAGGTATATGAAATAAAACAGTAGTCCAACTATTGCATTCAAAATCTTTTAAAAAATATTTTTAAATAACATTCACATTTCTGTGAAACAGGTATGAACCAGAAAAAATATTTCTGGAAGGTGTTTCAGGTAAAATCGCAAGATAAGTGCTGTCTAGAGAGGATTTGGTCATCTAGAAGCACAAAACCTGCAACAATTAGGCTTTAGTCCCAAACCAATAAAGAAAGCAACTGGATTTCAGAAGTCGGCATGAATATATTAAATACAGCTAAGAAAGAAATATGTATTAAAGCTTATGTACCTATAAACAAGTTTTTATTCTTTCCTTCACGTTATATCTCTTTGTTGTGCAAAGAGATGATGCCTTGTTATGAAGAAAATGTCTCTAAGACACTTCAATTTGCTACAGGCTTCCAGAGGAAGGGTCTAATAACAAAAAAAGGGTAACTTTACTTACAGTGATCTACTGAATGCTGCAGCTAGGCTGCTTATAGTATTGGAACAGCACATTTATATCAATATCTCTGAGTACCTTTTCACTCCACTATAATCTATTGTGTAGACATGACATTTTCAGATGTTTGGGACCACACGTTCCTTGCTTTAGGAGAATGTAGGCAGTCAAGTGTGATACATATGATTGCAACACTCATTGCGCAACTGTGGCACATACGGTGTATATTGTTCTCTTTACACACTTCATGTCTGTGAAACAGCCCAAAACATACCATGTCTTCGTCTGTTCTGGAAATTCCAACTCTTTAATTTGGAATAAATTCATAACCTGGAAAGTCCTTTCTGGACAGTTAATATTTATGCCATTAATGAGTAAATTATATTCTTGGATATTTTATTACTTTCATAGAATACACTGCTCACAAATCCAGCACTGAGGAGAGATACATTGAAGGAGGTATCAATAAAAGCTTGATCCAGCAATCAGCATAGTCAAACGAACACTGTCAAGAAGCCACACCTTCCTCTTAACACACTGCTATCTATCATTGTGCCTGCAATTGCAAACATTTATTTTACTGTTATGAAGAACAGTGTGTATAATTGAAATTGCACTCTTGGTACTGAAACTGAACAAACTTATAAACAAAGCAGACAGGAAGACCATCTTGTACCCATGTTGGGATCTGCTTGGGTATGTGAGATACATTTGCTTAACTGAGTAAACAGTGTTGTCCATCCCAGGGTGAGAGGGAACTAAAGCAATTTTACTAAAGATCCCGCAAGGCCGCATTTGGCTTAAAACACGCGGATACATAATATCAGCATCGTAACAAGCTTTCATATAGCTTAAGCCTGAATAACAAAAGCTATTATAAAGTTCTTACTCTGTATGCTAATGTAATTTGTTTAGTAACAGAGCTATAGCAAGACATTTCAGAGTTTCTCCAGTCTCTTGTATACCCCCCCCTCAGATGCTTTTTTCCTCACATATTTGGCACGATTCTGGTTAGTAATATACAGAATGGCAAAAGTGGTCAGGAGACTGACATATTGCAGATGTACAAAAGGTAGCGAACTGTGAAAACAGCCAAGAGATCTTAATGGCCATTATCACTGATTTACCAACAGTTTTTCTGTTGGTAATTATCACCATAATATCTGGTGATATTATTTCCCTAAATTAATCTATCTGAAAGTAGCCTTCCTTGGTACAGCTCTGAAATTAGTTTGAAGTATTTGCTCTTCTCCAAAGATGCTCCTGCATTTAAGGAAAGAGCTTCAAGTTTCTTGATTCCCTTTTGGAACAAGGCTTTTTAGAAAGTGACAGCTGCAAAGCTTCCAAATCCTAACTTAATTTGGAGCTACTTGCATAGCTCCTTTAAATTCCTCCATAAATCTTTGACTTAATTAATACTTTCCATGCAGCTGCCTTCCACTTGGGCCCTTCAGGATTCAAATTTAAAATCTCAAAAAATATTTTTCTTTCTTTCCATAGGAAGCAAAATTATACACTTCAAATGCCCAATGACATTTTTTATTTCATTGTGATGTATCAAGGGGGAAATAATTTTGAACTCTTTGGAAAAGTGGAAAAAAAAGAGGTCAAAACTTGTTTTCTCCCATGGAAAATTTGAGTTTTGATTAAAATACATTTTCCTGTGAAAATTCAGTTTTGAAAAAATGACAACAGTTGCCCTAATAGCATAACCTTTTACCATGAACCAGATACTGAAATCATAGAATCAGAATGGTTTAGGTTGGAAGGGACCTTAAAGATCATCTGATTCTGGCTCCCCTGTCACGTTCAAGGAAACCTCCCCTAGATCACGTTGCTCAAAGCCCCATTCAGCCTGGCCATGAACACTGCCAGGGATGGGGCATCCACAACTTCTCTGGGCAATCTGTGCCAGTGTCTCACCACCCTCACAGTAAAGGATTTCTTCCTAATGACTAATCTAAATCTGCCCTCTTTGAGCTTAAAACCATTACCCCTCATCCTGTCACTACACTCCCAGATAAAGAGTCCCTCACCATCTCTCCTGTAGGCTCCCTTTAGGTACTGGAAGGCTGCTAGAAGGTCTCCCTGGTCTTCTCCAGGCTGAGCAACCCCAACTTTCTCAGCCTGTCCTCATGGGAGAGGTGCTCCAGCCCTCTGATCATCTTCTTCATGGCCCTCCTCTGGACCTCCTCCAACTGGTCCATGTCTTTCTTATGTTGGGGGCCCCAAAGTTGAATGCAGTACTCCAGGTGAGGTCTCACGAGAGCAGAGTAGAGGGGCAGAATCACCTCCCTCGACCTGCTGGCTACGCTTCTCCTGATGCAGCCCAGGATGCAGTTGGCTTTCTGGGCTGTGAGTGCACATTGCTGGCTTACCTTGAGCTTCTCATCAAGCAACAACCCCGAGTCCTTTTCGTCAGGGCTGCTCTCAATCCTTTCTCCACCCAGCCTGTATTTGTGCTTGGGATTACCCCACCCCAGGTGCAGGACCCTGCCCTTGGCCTTGTTGAACCTCATGGAGTTTGCATGGGCCCACCTCTCAAACCTGTCAAGGTCTCTCTGGATGGCATCCCTTCCCTCCAGGGTGTTGACTGCTCCACACAGCTTGATGTCATCAGAAAACTTGCCATAGGTGCACTCAATCCCACTGCTCAAGTCACTGAGAAAGATGTTAAACAGCGCCGGTTCTCAGGAACGCCACTCGTTACTGGTTTCCATTTGGACATCGAGCCATTGACCACAAGTCTTTGAGTGCAGCCAGTTCCTTACCTGCCAAGTAGTTCATCCATCAAATCTGTGTCTCTCCAAATTAGAGACCAAGATATTGCGTGGGACAGTGTCAAACGCTTTGCACAGGTCCAGGTAGATGATGTTGGTTTCTTTCCCCTTATCCGCTGTTAATAAACTCATCATTGTCTTCTCTTTGAAACTGTTCTTTCTTTCTCTGAATTCTAAGCACATGCCATACAGAGAAAAAAAAAAAAACTTTGCATCATGAAAATACTCACATTTGTGTAGAGACAAAACTTAAGTCATCAACCAGGCAAAAAAGTTGCATTTTTAATCTTGAGCATAGAAATCATGCTCCTAACTAGCGTCTGGAAATAGCAGTAGTGGTCAGGGTTGCTAGTGCCAAACCTTGGGTTTGTAGAACTGATTTAATAATGCTGCTTGTTCTGGTAGCATAAAGTTGAAACTAATTATGGGAGTAATACCATTTGCGTGTAATCTGATCTTCCTTTATTGTCAAAGTAAACGTCCAAGTATTGCTAATTCTAAGAGCTATCTATCTAGAGCTTTTTTTTTTTTTTCCCCCCCAGGAGTCTGTTTTCTACTACAGGGATTCAGATGTTTTAGATGTTTTCAACACAGTCAGATGTTCAGGATGACCAGAAACAGTGTAGTAAAACATGACTCTCATCTACAAATATTTACTGACCATCCCAGGTGTGAGTAGCTAGAGCAACACCCATAACAAAATATAGTGGCTTGCTGTACCTTCAGGTTTGTTTCTAATCACATGTGCTGCCTGCAGATTCTGATCTGTGTCCTTAGGCTCAGTTATGATGACAAAACTTTGATCCTAGATATCCCTTCTGCCAGAAACATCCTCTGTGGAATTTTCAAAGTGTGTTTCTTCTTGAAGAATTATGTTTTGAGATATAATTGAAGATCTGCAGGAATCGTTTTCTTCCTGTTGGAAAGGATTCACAGTGCTCTTCTATTGTTTCCTACATCTTTCTTATATTCTATTATACTGTTTTTAGTTTGTTTTATTTTTAGGAGGATTTCTCTTTATGATCCTCTGTGACTTGTACAGAGGGACTAAGATGTCAGTTTTCTTAATTACTGTGGTCAGTTTACATGACATCAGGAAGAATCTATCTTCACATTTTATTTTCTAATTAAAATTAATATACCAAATTCAGACCTGCTGTGAGTAAGTATTGTATGTTAATTTCACTGCACGCATTAGGCCTGATGACGCACCAGAGTAGTTTTGACTTGACAGAAGGTCAACACAAAAAAAATTCAAAACTGTTTGCATTGCTGCTGTTGGTAAAACTGCTCAGTGTCAAAAATGGAAGTGCTCTCATCTATTTAGTGCAAAATTAAGGGGTAAAGAAGCCCGAATTATTGTTATTATATGTATGTTTTTATTACAGAACATATGCATCTCAAATCTAACAGTTAGCTTCTTAGTTGTATACTTTTTATACAAGCAGATGAAAATAATTCTTAGTGTAAGTGATAAATCTGTTTCTGATCAGGCGACTTAAGCACTGCATTCTTCCTCTCTAGTGGGCAAACTCCACCCCAAGTAGTAATCCCTTCTTTATAAGAAGAGATATCAAATCCCCTCCAACTGTTCTCTGCTGAGAAAAAGCTGCAGGCGGCTTCCTGACTCCTATAGAGGATACAAGAACTCAAATTCTAATTTCTGAAGGCTTTCAGAGGCAATGCATTACTTGGATGATTCTGTATCTTTTTTGGGTTGTTCTCTGTCTCATGCTCTTTCCTGAAAAAATTATCTCCAATGATTTGTGCATATTTCCTACCATCTCATTAGAACAGATCTCCTCAGACTTTTTCTGTCTTCCTTCTGTACACCTATGGAACATGGGTTCAGCATAGGAGCTCGAGATTCTCAGATGGCGTATATTTCTGTTGCTCCAAGGCTTTAACATTTACCATGCCATGAAAATACTTTGGAAGCAATTTAGAACAAAGCTTTTTATGTCCTTGTGATCCCATTAATTTTTAACAAAAGTGGGGGGAAACTTAACTGCTGTTTAACGTCAGGCAGGCAAACAGCACTGACGCTATGCAGCCTGGGAAGAATCAACATTACTTTTCAAGGGAGCTGTATTTTGACTAATAAGTCCAGTGCTCAGGAAACAGAGCACAGATTCTTGGCACAAATATTAATATTAAGCTTAAGTTTATGGCCAGGTCCTTAACTCACCTGTGACAAGGAGGAGAAAGATGACACATAACAAAGGTGCATAGATGTGACTCATACAAAGCAGATGCCAGTGAAATTTGGGAGAAAAACGTCTTTTGTGCTTGCTGTGATGTTAGAAAATAAAAGCCAACTAACCAACATTCCCAAGAATTAAGGTATAATTATTTTGTTTTGTGTTAAGATACAGTACTTCTTGAATCACTGCTTCAGTTCCTAAGACTATGCGGAAGTTAAAATTTTCTAGCCTCAGAAGAAAGTGCCTGTGATTAGGTAACAGTAAAATCAACAAACCACAAAAAAGAATAAAGAAAAAGTTTTTATCTGCTCCTCCCCCTGCCAGTTCTTTCTCTTACCTGCCTTAAAAGTCCAATCATATTAAAACAATAGTTTGAATGTATGTTATTGTTTTCTAAGCAGTTACCAAATATAAAAATTCTGTCTTTTTTTCTACCAAAGGAACATTACAGTTACAGCAACTAAAACGGCTCAGGGAATTTAAGCTTTCCTTACTTCTGCCATGCATAAATGAAATTTGATTCTTATGCTGACTTTCTTGTAATTGTTCTGATAATGAAACAGCTCACTGAGTTACCTTCATGCATTTCAAGACTCTTTCCATTTTTCAGAGAAAGATAAAGAAAGCTGGGTTTGGTAATTCAGCCTCATGGTGGGTACCTGCTCGGTGCTGAATGCTTTCTGGAAAATTGAAGAAGTCAACAGGGAGGGTATGCTGAAACTAGACAAGAACCGACAACTGTGGGGGAGTCAGTCCTAAATTACGAAAAAAAAAAAAAAAGAAAAGAAGAAAATAACATTTTAAATGAGGTTAACTATTGTACTAAGGCACTTACAGAATCAGAACGTTACTAATGAACTGGGTTGTTCTGGTCATCAGTGATCTCTGGCAGGGACCTCAATCTCCAGTTCCTTTTCTACTGATGATGGGTCAAGAATATCCTTTTGTAGCTGATTTCATCTGTCTGTTCAATCTTCTTCTCCTCCTTTGAAGTCAGAATTATCTAATTTCTCAGTTAAATCAAATGTCAGTTCCTGGTTTTATGTTAAAAGAATTGTATAAGACACACTGAACATTCAGTGCTCCAGTAGAGTGTTTATCTTTTTGTCTCATCGATTTTGTAGACAGTTTTCCCTTCAATGTCCCTTTTCTCTTTGAGATACCTACTGTGTTGTGGTGGTGTTTTTTTCACAATGCCAATATAATACCTCAGCAAGCTTTAAGATGTGCACTTTATTATAACAGGGAAATGTCTCTCTGTCATGCATGCGATTTTGAGTTTTGTCTTAGAGGCGTAATGCTGCATGGGGAATGGAGGTCAGATAAAATATCACATTAAACTTGCAGGTTCCAGAGAGAATGCCATAACTTTGTCTGGCTTTCAGATGAAATGGCCTGTTAATTGAATGCAAAACTGGAATGACAAATAAAAAAATGCTTCTTCACAGAAACATTGATTATGAAGCTGAATTTCTGCACTTAAGATGCAGTACCAACAGGAGTCTCACTACATAAACCCCCAAACTGCACTTTATTGTGCTGTATATTACACAATGAATACTTTCTCGTTCTTTGGAACTGTCATTGCTTAGGTGCTTACCCAGGGTATTCTGTGTTTCAGAAATCATTGGATGAACCATTAACTTCACAAAGGTCTCTTTCATGTCACCCAAAATACAAAAGTACTTAATCCATAAGCAAAACTATAATCCTTGGTTTCACAATTTCCCAAACTAACAACTGAACCTACCTCTGTGAGTCAGGGTGCTAATGAGAAAACTGAACAGAAGCTTTGGTGTTATTGAATCCAGTTGAAAATGCTATTTCAGTCACTCAAAGAAAACGGTACTTCTCCCTCATTTTGATTTGCTCAGGCTTGTGACTTAGAGTAAGGTGGGCTTGGGGGTATGTTGGGGACCTAGATGAGTTTGGACAGATTGACACAAAAATCCTTCCAACTTGAAAGGAGAAATTTTAAAGGAGCAAATTTGAAGATGTTTACAACTTTCAAAGGATTTAACATAAAGACAGTAAATGAAAAAGACATAATGCAATGCAAACATGACATAGAAGTACATTAATATAGCACAATATAGTTTTATATTGAAACCGATGAGAAAAAAAAGGAGTTGGATTTTAGCATGCTATCAAGATGGATGGAACAAACGTGGGTATCTCAGAGGCTTTAAGTAAATCTGACAACCCAGAAGCAGTTGATGTAAGCAGGTATTAGGTGAGCAATGTATTGTTACTTATGAAGTGATAAACCTAGAGATCAGTTCAGGAGCACAAAATGTGCTGATAATCTTCTAATTTACTACATCTATTTGAAATAATCTAAATGAGGTAGACAAAAATAACTTTACAAAGTGTTTATCTTAATTTATAGTGTTAATCATACTTCAGCAGATCAACCAGTAAACTCTGCAGTTTTTCTTTAGAGACAAAGTACAGTTTAAATTTCACTTGTGTTCATTTTATCTTGTTTTTGTATCTACACTCAAGATCACATAGCAGGCTAAGGAGACAGCAAAACTATTTTGTGAGGATTTTTTTATGCTATGGTGTGGAAGGACATCAGCATAAATTTTATCTTACATTTTAACAAGACTAGGAAAAAGCACATTGGTCAGAGAGCTGGAGCACCTCTGCTATGAAGACAGGCTGAGAGAGCTGGGGTTGTTCAGCCTGGAGAAGAGGAGGCTCTGGGGAGACCTTACAGCAGCCTTCCAGTACTTAAAGGGGGCTTATAAGAAATATGGAGAGTGACTTTTTACCAGGGATTGTAATGACAGGACAAGGGGCAACAGTTTTAAACTGAAAGAGGTTAGGTTTAAATTGGACAAAAGGAAGAAACCTTTTATGGTGAAGGTGGTGAGAGACTGGCACAGGTTGCCCAGAGAAGTTGGGGATGTCCCATCCCTGGAAGTGTTCAAGACCAGGTTGGATGGGGCTCTGAGCAATCTGGTCTGGTGAAAGCTGTCCCTGCAGGGGCAGGGGGGGGGCTGGACTAAGTGATCTTTAATGTCCCCTCCAACACAAACCATTCTGTGCTTCTGTGATTCTGTCCCGGTTTGAGGTAAAACAGAAACAATTTTCTGTTTTGTAATTTTACATTTTAGCTGGGCCTCTTCTGACTAAACTCCAAAATTAACGACATATTGTTCAGAAATTGTTCACTCAGAGTGATAAGACCCGATTATACCAAGGAATGGTGTGCGCACAGGCTCTTGTTTATACTTATTGCTATAACAACCAAGGTCAGCTAATTTTGTTATTATTTGCCCCATTGGAGGGTTGGAAGCAGAAAAGCGCAGAGGGGTCCCACCTGCAGGGAGGAGCGGACAGGACAGGTGACCCAAAACTGACCAACAGGGTATTCCGTCCCATCTGCATCATGCTCAGTATAAAAGTTGAAGGATCAAAGGGTCAGCCCTCTTCCTTCAATGGCCGACATCTGAGGAGGACCCTATCTGTTTGTCAGCCTTTGATCCCGATCCCTGTGTTCCTGACTCCAGATCTGGAATCCAGCTCCTGACTCCAGTTGCTGGGACATTCCCTGTACCTGCTGGTGACGCGATCATCATCCTGGGAGCTGGATACGGTTTTGTATATATTGCATATTTTTTATTGTTAGTATTTTACTTTATTATTATTTATTATTTAATTATTTATTAATATTTTCATTAAAGTAGTTTAGTTCTTTTTCTAAACTTGTAAATCTCTTTATCTCCTCTTCTATCTTTTATCTCTTCTATCTCTTTGCAGAGAGGGGGGGAAGGGGCCATCTGTCATTCTGATTGGCCAATCGGGCCAAACCCATGACAGATTCTATGATAAATGCTGCCTGTATGATCTCACATACTAGCTATTATGTTGAGAGACGATGGAGACATAGACATAACTTCTTTCTTTTTCTTAATGTCTAAAAATGTGCTTTATGAAAAATGTAAGTGATGAAAGTAATATGATATCTTTTTAACAGATGCAACCAGCCCCCAATTTATAGGTTCAACTAGGAGTCCTTCAGAGGACGCCTTGATCTAAAATAATTTTAAAATTAATAATAACATTTACTGACGTGTCTTATTCGGTGAGAAGAAAAATGGTACTTTGCCATAAAAAACCCTAAAACTATTCTTGATACTTCTAGGACAATGACTCCTGCTGTTAAATTTTCCATATTTGGAGAAGTTTTGTGTATTTTCAGACCAAGAGAGTGTAAAAAAATGGCCTTGCAAAAAGCACAGAGTGCATCTCAGGAGGATGGTGCTACTTTGGGTGCAAGCTCTTAGAACTTTCTAAGTAGTGTCACCTGTAGCATAACATGCAAACATCAGTTGCGTCATTAGTTTATCATGGGATGATCGTGTAGAGGTCTTTTTATATGGAAAGTCTCTCTGTTTTTAGTCATATTGGGGGTAGACACTTTTCCCAGAAAAGCCTATCTAACACCTGTTGAGGTAATTTGAAAAATTACTATTGATCTGAATGTGAACAAGATCAGCCCCATACTGGGAAAAATGACACATGTATTTGTATAATAGTTAATGCAGGAAAGCAATTAGTTCCTTGCTTGATAATTTGGTATAAAGTTAGGAAGTAAGCACTAACAATTAATGGTATAAGGTTTTTTTTTTTCTAGAATTCTATTCTATCTTACATTTTAAAGAGATTTCTTAGTTTGTCTGTATGTATCACACATTATTATTATCTTTTTCATGAAAGGAAATAATTCTACAAAATGTTTCTTTCTCCTTTATGTACTTTAAGGATTTAATCTATCATAATAAGAGTTAAAAAATAACGAACTACAAGCCTTATTACAAAAAATCCCAAACAATAATATTATACTGTGACATTGTCTTAACCAAACATAAGATGTTGCAAAGGTAACCAAGGGATGTTAATGTTACCACTTGGACTGCCTGAGTAGTAATGAATAGTCCAAAGCCAGCTGTATCTCCCTGGTAAACAGCGAGTTTCAAATGCAATAAACATTACTGTACTGATTGAAAATTAACTTGCTGAAAAAGGATGCAATTGTTGCAGAGCTAATCACTTTTAAAGAACATAGTGTTCCTGTGTCTAGCTTTGCAATAAGGAATAAAATTAATTACTGGAAGCAATACTAAACTATGAAAAAAATGATAAAATATAAATCATCACTGAATGCATATGATCTTCTATTTTGCAAGGTGGTTCCTAAATTTGAGCGTAATTTATGCACTATGTTAGGTCTGGAAAGGGAAGAAGAAAGTCTGTATACAGGAGCTGTATATCTTCAAACGTGAGAGGCTTCTTATTCTGGTAGACTTCAGTGGACATATGGGGAATAGGGCCTCCTGTTTTCTGTATGTGCTGAACAGATAGACAACAGATTGTGCTGGTAGTAGCACTATCTGCTTCACAGTCTCACATATGAGCTATGACCAGTCAATCACCAGCACCACGTTCCAAAAACTAACCAAGAAAAGTGTGGATTCGGAAGGCCCATATTAACTGCAATATTGTCAACTACTCAAGTGAATTTTAAATCACTGCTGTGACCCCAGCAATGCTACACAGATCGCTTAATTTGCTCCAAACTCATTGCAACGGTTATATAACAGTTGCAATTTGGCAGTAAGTAAAGAAAAATATAAAACAAGGAAAATTATAAGAAACTGTGTGATCAAAACTGTTCCATATTTCGTCTAAAGTTGTAACTCTTTCATGACAACACTAATGAAGAAAATCATAAGTTTCCTGTGATTGTTTATACAAATTATTGACTTTTATCTAGGCGACAAGAAGACTGATTTGACGTCAATGGTAATGCCGTGCAACTTCAGCTGAAAAAGCAGCAGAATGCTTTGCAGGAATGAAGTCTTCCTTGGCAGGGCTCTATTACCAGCAAGCTGACTTACAGGAAGCTTTGAAATACAGTCTAATCAGATTAACCGAGAGGAAAGATTAGTCATGAAATGCTAACACTGACAAATTGCAGATATGTGCTGATGAAAGCCACTCACACTTGCTCTTTGCTGATCTTCTTGCTCAATATGGTACATGACAATGAAGATCAAGAACAGAGACAAAAACACACAAATTGCAGATTGTGGAAGTACAAAAAGGTATTGTACCTTTCAGCAACTCCTCATTGTCAACACATCCATCTCCTGAGGTGTGTGAGATCTTGAGACACCTATTTTCGCCTTAGGTAAGCTGCCAAGTGTATGCGAAATGAACAGTGCAGTCATGTCCATCTGGGTGGCAAGGCACGCATTTTAGAAGGCATGTCTTGTTTAAAAAAAAAACTTAAACAAAAAATGAAGTGCGAGGACTCCATCAAATGATTGCCCCATCTTTTTTTGCAGGTTTTCTCCTGGTTGTGTGCTAGAATTAAATCTGCTCAACGGATCAGATAGGTGCTCTGAATACTGATCAAGTGAACTTGTAGCAAATACCTAGAAAGATCTTGTTTTAATTGGTGGGTTGCATTGCTTGTGATATAGACAAAGCACAAGCTCTGCTGCACTTGTTTTTCAGCAAACCACTGCTGGAGGCTATGTCTGTACCAGTAGGTAACATGACCAGTTGCTGCCCCTGAGGGTAAGTGACATGACACGGTTTGCATCCCTATAGCTCTTTTCCCTTCTAAAATAGTCTTATCTATACTGCCTATCAAGACCCTGAATACACTGCTAGGGCTTAGCCGCCTGTGCTGGAGGTCAGTGCTGGTATGAAGCTGAACAACTTTGTTTCAGAGTATTGTGAGAAAGATCTGTGCCCTCCGCTTCCCTTGGGGGTGCACTGAAGTTCAAGCCCTCAACCTTGGTCTCTACCTGAGGTACTGCAGCCCTGCCGGTGCCTGGCCAAGCACCCAGCAGAGCCCGCCCTGACCTCTGTCCCTGCCCCACTGGCTCGACTTTACATCTTGACTTGGGACCTTCCTCATCACGGTGGCCTTGCCTGAGGAGCACCGAGCTGTTGGCTGACCCTGGGTACTGGCACCAAAGCTGCTCTGCTTCTCTTGCTTGGGTGTTACTGGGTTGTATCGTTGCTGGGCAGATCCCTGTCCTGTGCTTGCCATGCTGTCATGGTAGCCCCCTGGCTCACCTTCCTCTATTGAGCAACCAATATGGCACATACAGTGAAACTGTAGCCCTTACACATTCAAAAACTGTGCAATTTACATTTTTGTCTACTATCATTTTTGATTATGCAAAGCCAATGCTCCTGTTCCCCTAAGAGGCATCTGATTCTGTTAGCATACAGCTGTTAATAATGGTAAATGTAGTCATACTAGCATTTTGCCTAAACAGTCAAATAAGAGGAGCACCGCATTCCTGGCTTGTCTATGAGGCACACTGCTCAACACCACAACCAACAACACTGTATCTCATGTCAGGATTGATTAAACATGCAGCTACCCTTAGGAACACTGACTCCATTTAACTCCAGCGTATTTCGCACGATACAATGACAGAATTGCAGCTGCCATAAGAAAAAAAATATGTTGATGTTCAGTACTTTCTATTAAAAGTACTTAGACTTTTTATACAATAAAACTTTTGACTTATAAAAACAATAGTTCAAAGGTATTGAACTGACAGCAACAGTGTTTAGATAGGATTTTCCCAAACATAATGAAATGTTCTAGAATACTTGTCCCTTGATTTGTCACCACTTAAGACAAGAGTAGTAAGGTAAAAATTATTTAATTCTACAAAAACAAATTCTTCAGCTACAATGCTTAAACAAGCCATGTTTAAATTGCAATATTGAAATTGTTGTGCAAAAGCTGTGGATTCTGGTAAAAGCACAGGAGCGCACTGAGACTAATGGCTCCTGAGCTGCTCTCTGCGCGCCAGGCAGATCAAACTGACACCAGGCTGGATTGCTAGGGAAAAATAAGAGTCTTGAAGAATGATTGTAACAAGCTATTTCGGAAGTAGCAACATTTCTCTAGCATTAGGCTGACTTGATATCATTATTTATTCTATTTGAACAGAAAAAATGATGTTATCTGTTCATTACTTTGCCAGACTTGATTTATCTGGAGTTTTATCTCTTATGGGATTATTATGATGGCTAATACTAATATATAATAAATTATGTATAGTTACACCACACAAGTGGATTTGATAATCAAAATACATGTTGATATTTCACCAAAACTTATAAGTATCGTGCTTTTGAAATTTGTGGGATTTGAAATAAAATGTTTCACTAGTTGTTGAAAAGTCAAAATTTGCTGTTTTCCCAGGGGTTCCTGTTTGGCTTTAATAAACATTTAATAGCAATTTGTATTTCTAATAGAAAGCTTTACGTGAAAAAATGCTTAATTACTTATTTAAAATATTTGGATTAGTTTTTCCATTTATAGCTCGGTGGCCATTCAGGCATCCTTCGATATTGTTACCATGCACTTTTGACCAAAGATATTGTATACAATCTGCTTAAAATTTTTAAGCACGAAGCAAACACAAAGAGCGAATATTGACAAAATACACATCATAACACACACGTTCACAGTATTATTGTTAATAGTGCAAAGAAATGTATTTTTCTTTCCATGAAAGTGATAAAGTAGATTAAAAATAAGGTGACAGTGCCTCTCCCTCAGGGGATAAATGAGGGCTGTGGTGATGCAGACCCCACTCATTTGCCTACAAGAAACTCCTCTTGTTTGGTTACGCGACAGAGGAGCAAGCAGATTTTGTAAGGCTGTGCTCCTGCCCGATGAAGCAGTGTGTATATTAGGAGGAGCTGCCCCTTTGTCAGGGTGAGAAAATGCCCAGATGAGTTAAAGATGGGTGTTCTAGAGCTCGCTGTATGAGGTGGCCCAGGAAGGAGGGGCCAGGAGGAGGTGGCTGCCATTAGGAGAGCACAGGGTGGGCAGAGGCCCAGTGTTGCCTCCCTGACCAACCCTGACCTACAGCCCCCAGCAAGACAAGCCGGGCCGGGCTGGGGATGGTGATCGGTGTCAGCCGCAGCCCAGCCATCCCCAGGTTCTGCTGGGTTTAGTGTCAACAAATACCAAATTCAAAGGTAATTGTTATTTCATTGGGGCACAACTTCTCAGTGTTACGGCAAAAAAAATGATGCCTGATACAGCGATAGTTACTGCTGTGGTGTCTGTTATTGTGTTGGGTTTAAGAAGGTACTTTCCCCCCCTGGCATTTATTTGCCTTGCATTTAGCTTCTGTCTCTGAGGTAAAATGGCAGCGGGAAGGCCGGTGCCCTGCCATGCCAGCACCCCCGCACTCGCCGCCTGGCTTACGCTGGGGGAGACGGGCCTGGGCTGGGACTTGCGCTCCACCAGCAGAAGAAAATGCACTTTCTCATTTTCCGGCTTTGGTCCCGGGGTAATAGACTCTGGCAGGGAAGGAGGTGCCTCATCTTTAACCACCGAAATTTTTAAGCAATGAAGCTGGAGCCTTAGGCCCAGACAACCGCGCATGCCTCATCCTCTTCAGAAAAGGAGGTGTGCGTAAGCATAAGGGCGTCTAAGGTACTGCGAGCGACTTGCCAAAAAACCAAAGGAAAGTACAAGAAGATATGCACTAAATGAGCTCTGAAGTAAACTCATAGATTTATATTTTGCTTGCTTTGTTCCTATCATTTTGCCTATCAGCATGTGAATTACATCAATTCAGGCTCCTGAGGCCTCATTCTCATTTATAAGGAGGGCACTTCACATCACTCTGGTAATATAAAGCAGCATTAAAATGGGAGTAATTTATATTTACGTTATTTTTATGGCTCTGTTGCTATTAGAATGGTGTAAAGTGGCATTAAGAGAAGCCACTATCAGGCTCCTTAAGGTCTTCACTTCCAGACTCGCAGGGATTATGATTCAGAGCCTGAATGACTGGGGGAGTGTAAGTGAGCACGTCTAAGAAAGGTGTCTGAGGCATAAGGTACACATTAGAAAGACAGGAAAAAGTACTAGTTTAAATTTACTAAACTCACTTACAAACACCTGGGACGTAAGATCTACTGGAGTAATGCCATTGAATTATCTGGAAGCTATTAACCTCTTTCACAAGTCCAATACCGAAAAAAATGTTGCTAACATCAGAAGGCTGTTCATCAACCTACTTGAAGTAAATAAATTTGGGATAAACATATTTCCTACTGGAAGTATGTTTATTTTATCGTAACACAACAGAAATCTCAGAAAATTTGTGAAGGAGTTATAATAGACACAAAATTAATGAACTTGGGGACTGAACACTCTTCCTGCTGACCTAGGATATACAGATGGAATAATGGTGGAAATGCCTGTCCTCGGTTTATGTGTATCTTCTGAATGCTTGTATAAATCCAGTATATTCACGAATGCTATACATATTTAAATAGATAACACATTGATAAAAGTGACCTAACTGTGCACTTTTGTTTTCTTACAAGTAATATCTCAGCATTAAGAATTAATTTCCAGATCTCAACCACTACTGAAATCTGTGAACTCTCAATTTATTTCCATATTGTTGGCAACTTGTTACAGAAAATAAAGAACAAAAATTCCTATTAACACCAACCACTTTTACCTCCAACTTGTAGTGTTTGGTGACATAAAAAAGCATTACTAAAATAGAAATAAGAAAAGAAAGTCAAAGAAAATCCACTTGGTCCTGTAGCTTGTTCATATCCTCTCATCCAGTATCTCTGCTATTTATTTTCTCTCAGTATGTTTTACACTTATTAGGGCGAAATTTTTCATTGCTTGCAGATGCTCTTTCTCCAATTTATTTAGGTCACTTTGCAATTTACTGTGTCTTCATGTGTGTCTCCTGTCCCTCCAGCTTCAATGTCACCCATGTGATTAAGAAATGGGAAAAAAAAAAGGTAAACCAAACAGGATGCACAGAAAAGCTCAGTGTTCAGAGTTGGGTTGAATAAAAATCCCCAAACCAACTCACTTAAAACCCTCTTCTGAAATCCTAAAAATAACTGGACTTTGATATACCTACATGAACAGTCACTAGGCACTAATAAATCTCCTCTTTCATCAAAAGACATCCTCATCTTTGAGTAGATTGGTCCACGGATCACACCTATAATTTATGAACAATAATTAAACCACATAAAAAAACCCCACCAGTCTGTATGCAATAATTAAAACTTAACACAGTGTGAGACAGGCAGACTTTCTATAGGAGAAAATGTTGAAAACAAATAATTTAATTATCAGTTGCTCACTCACATTTCATAGACATCAGAAACACACCTACATAACTATGAAACAGCAACTGAACACGTTTCAACATTTTTTTTAATGTTTGTAATGACATATGTACAGTTTTCAGTCATATGGAGGTTAATAAATTTCTACATTCAAATCACTTTCACTTACCATTCCTATTATAAATGAAGACTGCTGGGAGAATATAAAAGGGAAAAGCCAGCCTCTGCAGGTCCTAGAACTGTGAAAACCTTGCCTCCTCACAGCTGCCTTCTGGAAGGGGTAGCCTGAGTGCTTTCTGTGTGTTTAGCTGTTTTGCAACACGGATCCTGTCCTGCAGCCTGATGAATACTGTCTATGGGACTATTGTTAGTGGCTCACCTGTGGGAGCCTAAGAGAACTATCCTTTCCTCAGAAAGAAGGTAATGATGCTGTGATTGGGATCCTAAATGCAGTTAAGATTTAGACTTCCTTAGGTTCTCTAATGCTGCTGAAAGGAACAAACGCCCTGGAGACTTGGGTGGTGGGCTAATGCTTCAGCCTTTGAACCTCTAGCTGACAAGATTATGAGGAATAAGTAGGCACATAGACCAAGCTGCTATATTTCAAGGGGGAACAACTTCATGATGAATTCTTTCATTTTAAACTATTGCAAGAAGTGTTGTCCAGCTCCTGTAAACATTTTTCACCTTTCTACTCATTGGAAACTCTTGATGTAAGAAAACAGTTACAGCAAAAACTATTCCAGCTCAGCTGAACAATTAATAAACTTGCTCTACTTTTTTCGTTTTCAATCACTATTCTCCAAGGGCTTCTTGGACTATTCCACTATTCTTAGATTAAAAATTTAGGACAATAAAGGACTGCAAGTAAAGTTTATGTGCCTCTTGGGAGCAAGTAGCCAGAGATTGTTGTGTCCATCAAATCTCTGTTCACATCAATAGACAGTTGAATGATCTTAAAGTAGCAGAAATTGCATTAGCTTTGTTCATATCAGTGTTTCTTGCAGCTTCACAGTCCAAGACCAACAGCAAGTGGTCACTTAAGCATCCATCATCCACAGTGGCTCTTACAGTATGTAATCTCAACTTCAGCACAAAGATCTTTCATTTGAGACTGCAGAGGCTGGTAAATTTATAACACTATGCCTGCTATTATTGGTTCAGGCTGATAAACATATGATTGTGTGGATACAGTTTCAGGCCTGATATTCATGTAAAATTAAAAATCTTCAGATTCACCACTACAAATAAAGCTTATGAAATTAAATCCCACTGAAGTAAAAGGGCCTGACACCCATCAGTTTGTGAAAATTCAATAACAGGAATGCAAGAAATATAAACATTTTTTTAGGAGCTATAATTTAGAATAATGTGATGGTTGTGATGGTGCATTTTACATCTGTTGTTCAGCTGATTGTCATAGCAGCTGTCTGTATCAAGGAACTAGGAGCCAGATTGGTCCAGTATGTTTTTTCCAAAGTAGCATTTTGCCTTACTGTTTTTATTATAAGAATATAATTTCACATACATTTGTATCAGAATAATAGTTCACTGTTACCCAAAGGAGAAGCTGACATTCTCCTTTTTTTTCCTTGTGCTGGCTTCAGCATGCTTGGCCTTTCCCTCAGCTGATTTGACTTACTAAATGAGGAGAAAAACACTTTTTTCCCCCCTGTGTTTGTTTTATGCCATTTTAGTGAGTTGAATGGACCAGTGGAGAAACCTGGCAAACTCCAGAGTCAGCATAAGGTAAACAGTGAGAATCTGTGTGTCTAGAAACAGGAAAAGGATGTCAACTTTTCAACACTTTTGAGACAGGGTATTTTACTGCATCTGATGAAATTATGTACCAAGACGTTAAACCTAGGCATTAGTACAGGTGTCAGAAAAGTGGATTATGAGCTTGGTTGCTAATCTGAATAATTCAGAAAAATAGAGTAGAGACCAAATTGAACCTTTTTTCTTTTAAATTAAAAATTTGGATTTTGTCTGAACTGATTTTTAATATAACAAAGAATTAAACTGTTTGCTATATTTGAAGAATATTTAATGTTCTTCAACCTATTTTTTAGAGTTTCAGGTCAAATATAAACCAAATTTTCAAAACACAAATGGAATGCTACTACCTAAACGGGGAAAGGAAATATTCCAAAACTACTGAATTTTCATTTTTCTTTCCTCTTTTCTTTTTCTGCAAATCTGAACACAAAATTGTAAATAGATTGGCTCATTAACACTTTCAATTTTCAGTGAGTTCATTAATTGTGTAAATACATGCCCACCTTGTGTCATTTCAGTTTACAATTATACTGTGCACCAGGCAGCTGTGTGTATTTCTGCAATACCTTTTATATATGTGGTCCTGTTTGTCTTAAAGCCATTTGCTTGTTCCCTCATTTGCAGAATAGAACACATTGTCTATGTACTAAAAAAAAAAAAAAAAAAAAAGAGCTTAAGCCATCCAGGCCATTTTGCCAGTATCAGGTTTTTGTAAAATCATTTCTTTGAAGCGTGGTTCTTTGGCTTTGCAATAGGAACCCAAAATTTGGCAGGAGAATAGTTATTGGGTCAAAGAGACTTTGTCTCTGAGAAAAATCCTCTCGATATGGCTGGGGCATAAACCTCTGAAAATCATCATTTACCTCTGCTCAGTATAGCATAGTCAGGGGCCTGATAAGATCTTTTTGAGTGTTGTAGCAACACTGAAGCTGCTCCAGGATCAAAAGCTTTGGTACATGCCAGGTTCAGAGAAAATGCTGCCAATCTCCACTAGGCTTCCTATATAGTCTGTGCACAGATAAATATTCAGGAAGGGCATACTGTTCCTCCAGCTGTTATCCAAATATCTTCTTGGTTAAGAAAATGGACTTTGCTAGTCTCATACGTACAATTCAGGAATTGGGTAGATAGAACTTCCTGCTGCCCTATTTTACCAATAATTAAAGTAAAAACTTGGTGAAGTTATCCATGACAAAAGCAGGAAAAGAAGCAGGATTCTGGTATGGCAGGACTACTCCAAATAATTCCACTGCATTTCAGCATAAAAATGCTAAATCTCTGCCCTTGTTTATGTTGACTACAACTCCTGATTGTGACTCACTTACCTACAGTGTTATGTATCTATGAAGTAGGGCAAATGAAAGCTGCCTCACTATACTTAATTCTAATATTTGTTAGAACATCTGTCTTAGACCCTTATGTTTTGTTATTTAAATAATTTGTAAAATAGGGGTTTTTTTATCTGCAATCAAAAGATCTGTAAGGTAACATATATCCATTTCTAATGATCATACAAATTTCAGCCTGGCATTGCTAACCATCTAGAATATGCTAAACTCAAAGAAGAATATCAATTTCATATGCTTCTCTGTTAAGGGTAACAAAGTTGGGTGGCTCTCTATTTCATTTACTTTTCCCTAAAAATAGAACAATGGTATTAAAACAAACAAACAAAATCAGACCAAAAAATCATTAGGGATAGACTTTCTAGCACTTTCATTTCCTATAAACAGCATATTTTTTTCCAACTAATAGTTCTGTTTAAAATGACATCTACTTCTCTAGATACCTTTCAGTTCTTCTGAAGAGTTTCTCAGTCAGAGACCTTCCAAGTTTATGACCGCTGGCATTTAAGACAAGTTCCTTGTTCTGGATAATAGGCCTTCTTTGCAGGAATTCAAATAGCCAGCTCACCTCTCTCCCCAGACTACGATTTGCCCTTCTGTCCTGTGAAAATTTATTCTCCTTTTTGTAACATTTAAATTAGCTTCAATGTCTTATTTGTGGTGAAAGGAAGCCTTTTTCCATGGGTTGCTAGAAGCTACTTCAGTTTTCATCAGAAGGAATCTCATTGAAAATGTTTCTTTTTTTTCCATTCTCTCACATAACTCGCATTCGTAGAGAAACTGAGAACATGTTTTGTATGCTGGTTGCTTATCTGAAGCCAAATCAATGTTTTAAAATTACTGATTCACAAATTGTAGTGATTGAAAGCTAATCTCAATTACAGTACTAAGGTGTATTGTAACTAGTTACAAAATAGTATGGCAACACCACTACGTTAGTGAAAACAATCGAATGCTGTTATCTTTTGCTCAAATCTTACATGCCCTTCTTAAAGATATTTAGAATTGCTGGTACGAAAAGAGGTAAACACCTTGAAAAAAGAAAACAAGTTCCTGCTCTCTATACAGGTGCTCTTGTACCTGCTATATAAAAAAAAAAAAAGTCTACAAGGTTTATAATGTGCATATAATAAATGACTGGTTCTTTTTTCTCTCTTTTTTTAATCCAAGCCTGTTTGAATCAAAGTCTACTTAAGGCAGAAAATACCATTATCACACTGTGCAACAATACACCTTAGTACTATAACTGAGATTAGCTTTCAATTACTACAATCTGTGAATCAGTACTTTTAAAAGGCTTTGCCAGTTTTTCCATGTGGAAGCAATCTGCACCCTGTTCCCAAAACAACGCTTTTCCTCAGGAACATGGAAGACAGCATAGTGGTTCTACAAAAAGTTTTAACCATTGAGACAGAATTTATCAGGCCAAATATATTTATGAATGAATTTATACCTGAGATTAATTTGATCCTCATTCCTGAGGCTACATAAGTAATGTCTTTGGATTTCAGAATACAAGATAAAATATGTGTCTAAATAGACTTTATATTTAGATAAAAGAACATTTTTAATAGTGTGGGACTTCTTGATAATCAGGTGTTTTACACCTGATCAGGAAATCAGGTGTAAAATGCTATGTCCCCTACTAGTCCAATTTAAACAAGTTAATAGGACAGCCTGTATATTTCAGGACTGACTTCAAAGCACGTAAAGCCACAGCCAAATTTGAAGACATAGGTTAAGAATGGGGAGGTAAGAGAGTCAGATGTATAATTGATTTTTTTACCTAAAATGGGATAGGGTCAGAGTTTAATTTCAGCCCTAGAACTGACTCAGTCTTTTCAGTGATGAGCTAGATAGTAGCTAAATCCATTCCTGAAAAGAGATGTTTGCCTCCCTGTATCCCGCAAGAAGTCTCACCTAACATATATACTCAGAATAAACATCACACGTGTAAAAGATTAGTCTTTCTAGAAGATGCAGTGCCCCAAAATGTGCCCAGTCTCACATTTTTCCCTTCCAGGCCGTGGTCTAATTACCAGTTTGCATATTCTGTGTGTGCATGGGACAGAGGAAGAGGATGCTTTCTGTTCTCACCTGCTAAACTGGTTTGGTTAGCAGAAAACCTGGAAAGATTTACTAGATCAGAAGATATGGAATAAAAAGTCATAATGACCTTTTGTGGTGGTGAAGTGGTGAAGAGTGAACACCTGGACTAAAATTTATTCTGTTATTTTACACTGTCTTCCATACCTTGAATGTATTCCAAATATTTGTCAGTCTAAAATGAGCAGGAAATGCTACCATTTACTCTTCCCACGTAATGTTTTAAGAAGTAGTAAATCCTTAATTTTAATTGAAATTTCCTATAAACCTGTATTGCAGCAATTGAGTTAAAGACCTAAAGTGGAGGCCGGCTTCTCCTTGCAGCCTGAAATTGGGTGCTTGAATCTCAAATGGGGTCAGTGAGGAGAGGTGGTAACACAAACCCCCATTTTTATTTTCCCTTTTGTTTATTCTAGGACATACCCTGTTAGCATTCAAGTTATTGCTAATCTCATTCTGAATCTTCTAATTCTCTCCATCTATTGTGTAAAATGCTTTGAAGCCTGATTGGGAACGATGCCTTCATTCACTTTTGAGGCCCACGCAAACACAGTCCGACACTGGAGAGCTCAGGGTGTAACCTTTGGGTATGTGTGCAGAGTGCAGTGCAATGCTGCTCAGACATGCTGGCAAGGCTCCTGAAAGCTGAACAGCCACAATGCTCGTCCAGATTTAACTTGCTAGAGGTTTGGTAGCCCTAGAAACTCTGCAAACCAGTGATGGAGGCTCCACTCCCTGCACAGAAAAGACTTTTCAAAACTAACGTTGCGCCATCTCCAAAACCTTGAGGGTGTTTTTAGCTGTCCCCAGAAATGAAGATTACTGCTTCTATTTCATTTTAGGAAAACAGAACAAAAATAATTTGAAGGGAAACTTCTTTTTTTTTTTCCAATTTATCTCTTAAATAAATTCAAAACTTTCCCCAATTGTTTAGGTTTGAACAACAACTATGAAATTCCAAATAAATGGGCTCACATAAGTTTCACTTAAAGAACCATGTGTGAAATAATCCGCATCAATAGCTTCTTAAACTACTTTTGAAAAACCAGAGAAATTCTTAAATGCTATGGGAGTACTTAAAGAGAACATAGACAGCCAAGAAAGGCTAACCTGACACAAAAAATAATGGAAAGGTAATTTATGGGGTCTGTAAAAAAAATTAAATAGTGACTAGATTATAATTAACAATAGCCAGAATGGTTTGGTGTGTTTTCCACCAAGATTAAACGTCCGACTGATAAAAGCAAATGCGTTGATCCAGTATATTTGATTTTCTCCAGAATTTCGACTTGATACTACATGGCATCAAGGTTCATAATTTTCCATATATATATGTAAGGAACTGATTAGATGGATTAAAGACTTGACAGATCTTATGATGCAGCTATTGAGAAGGATGTATAGGACCATATCTAGTAGGGCTTGTAGAGCTCAGAGCGTATGTGCTGTGTGATGTTTGTGTCAGTGATCCAGATGATGCTATACAACCCTGCTGGTGAAGTTTAGAGATAATAAGGATGTGTGGGACAAGATACAGTACAAAGCCAGGGAAATGTGAATCACTTGGATAGAAGATCAAATCCAGGAAAAAGTTATTTAATTTAGTCAAATGCAAGATAATGCATCTGGGAAAGTTATTCTAAGAGGGTGGGAGAATCTGTCTTGGGAACTCCAGCAATTTACTGGTGGATATATGGGTAATTCTGGATAATCACCTCAATATGAGCTCCCAACAAGTCATAATAGAACACAGGTTGAACACTTGAATGGCATTGCTGTAGAAGACAATGACTCACAATTGCTTGATACCTAGAGAGTACAAATGTGTATTTTTCTAAGAGTTATTCTCTGATTCACCTTTTGGAAGAAACTGTTTCCCATACATTTACAGTTGTTAGGCCTTACCCCCATTATTTGGGCTGGGGGGATGGTGTTCTGAAAATGATTTAGCTGAACTGAAGATTTGAATGGACCCCAGTCACAAATTTGAACTTTTAGTGTATGTGTTTATCTGAACAAGACTTATCAAAGCACCAGTCAAATCAATTTCACTACAACAAAGCAAAACAATCACGTCTCAATCATTCTGATCAAAATAAGGTGTGGACCATGTTATTATCCAAGAGTGAGTGCTAACGTTCTAAGCAGGATGGATAGTGTATTATGCCATAATTATTTTGTTTGAGGAGAGAAAATCTGGGATGGTGCAAGTAGATGAGGAAGTAACAGGGAATGAGAGTCACGAAAAGGATTTTTAAATTTCTTTTCTTTTTATAATAAACTTGGATTTGGTGTTTTTTTGGGAAGATCTCAGGCTCCAGTCTGATTCACTCTTTAAGGGTTATTATCACATGTTGTCTCTATGTCTAAAAATATAGGAAAAAAAATGAATCAAAGGCCATATATTACAAGCTTTGGCAAAGATATTCATAGGACTTTGTTTTTACATGTACTCTTTCTTGTGCATATACTATACAACTACAATTTCTAAGTTTCCAAATTTGACAAAATTTGATCTGATCTTCAAAGACATGGCAAAATTCATCTCTCTGACTCACATTGTCAAATCTTTGTTCCAGCGTATGATATTTGAGGATTTCCTGAATCTGAGGGGCTTTGGGAGGGGTCAGGGAGGAGAAGGATGAGAAAGGTTATTATTTCGTAAATGTCTGAACATGTAACTGATCATACAGATTTCAGCAGGTTTAAAGTTCTGAACCCTTGTACCTCTAAGCGGGAAATGTGAGGTAGTTTTAATGTGAAGTTTAACTATAATTAGGTTCTCAGATGTGTAAATAAAGAACAGTCAGTGAAACATGATCTTCTGCAGTTCTCCAAATGGTTACAGTTATATTGATATGATTATATTAAACAGACAACGATAATAGAAACAATAGAAGCCTAGATTCTATGATGTTTTACCAAAGAATTTATGACAAAAAGGAATCTTTTGCATTGTCAAGTCCAAGTTCCTGAATAATACAGGCAGCCACAATGTACAAATTATTTCAGACACCTTACTTAAAAACCACAATTAAACTCCTGTATTTGCAAGAAAGACCACACATCACAAATTAACAAATACTCCTTCATTGTAAGATTTGTTTAGCAGTGATCCGTGTTTTATCTGCATAGCTACAAAATGTTTACACTGAGGTTTCCAGTTCATAAATCCTTAGCGTTATGAAAGCTTAATGACAGCCAGTCTTGCCAAAGCTTGCATTTATTCTCCATTTTGAAAAATTGGTCATGACAAATGCTAGTTTGTTCTGAGACACCAAATTTCCCTTCCTTCATTGTCTATTCTCCTGATTGTAGAAATAGTAGGCTTCAATACAGAATAAAGTTTTAATAATTCAATGTTGATTAATTAAGGGCTGTTTTTTGACACCCATGCACTTACCGAGAGAGACCTTGTGCCTTAGAGTTCCTATGATTTCAAGGTGTTACTCTCAGAATAAAGGTCTTATCAATAAGATAGAGAGAATTAGACCTAAATAATTAACTGTGCTAAGTAGGGAAAATAACTGTATGATGCCTTTGATACTTTTCTGTCTTTAAACAATGGTAAAGAGACAGGAGAATATGCAAAGCATGCAAATCTTGAGTGACTTTTTAAAATTCCTTTCTCTAGCTTTTCTGGTCATCATCTCCTGAAGTTTAGTGTACTAGACTTATTTAAGAAGCTTGTTTCTTCTTATTTGTACCTTTCTTTCTACTCAGCCTTTTTGGTACAGCTTATTTTTTTCTGTAGAATTTCATTCATATTCTTAAACAGTCTCCCCTGTGAGTGTAGGAGTTTTCAGCATTAGGACTTTACACCTCTATTTGGCAAAGCAGAAACACCTGTACTTGTTTAGACTTTGCTGGTGTTAAGAAGCTCCATGGCTAGTTGGAAATTAGGGATTAATTTAACCAGTGTTTAAAACAGACTGTCATTACATAAAAGTGAGTTCTGTATTTGTGATTCTCCAATTTTTGTGCCCATATAATTATATTCCTTGGGTTATTCTGTTAACTTCCTTCTTTCTCTGGCTTTACTCTTTGTTCTGGCAGGCTTTTTTCATCATAATACTCTCCAAACATCCCTCTGTAATCAGACTGTACATCTAACTGCAATCAATCTTCCATTAGTCATTCGCCAGACTGAGGATCCCTGATGCTATAGGCCGACAAATGAATCCCCTTTTCCTCTGAATCTACAACGCTTGAAAGAAACAAAGCAATAATGGTAAGAACACTAATTCCTACTGATTTCTAAGACCTCTAATTCCCATTAATTTCTTCGGGACAAACGATTACTTTGCCATGTATCTTAAAAGGAGTATTCTATCAGGTAGTATTGACTGGAGTAGTTGGGTGCCTAACTGGATGGTTTACAGAAAGTGCTCCTTAGCATGATTATTGTTAAGAAGCAAATTTAGATTAGGATTTGTGTATGTGTGATCAGTGTCTTATATATCTGTTTTGGAAGCTTAGCTTGATCTATGAGGTTTCCCAGACAGATCAAGTTGCTAAGATGTCCCTCCTGACTGGGAAAAAGATGTCTTCTATTACTTTCATCATGGAGCAGGTTTAGTATATTTTACTCACTTTTAGCAATGATAATTTGTAGGAGCTGTACCTCAAAAATATCCCTAGACATAGACTAAATCCACACATCTATCCATCATACTGCTCGTGTTTAGGGTGGGAAATGAAGGGAGGAAAAACATGACTTTTCTATGGGAAAATAAATATAGTTGGAAAAAGGTCCCATTGAATTAAAGAAAATGAGGAAAGAAAAGCAGCTGTTCCAACACTGGTGAGTGTTTACATTCTGAAAAGAAAAGCCTTGACTGACAGGGCAGAGTAAGATTTTAGCTGATCAGATTAAATACGTGTCCTTGATGTGGGCTGTGGTCACACAATTCTATGATTTATTTTGTAAATACTCTTGCAATGAAGAAAAGATGAAAAACATGGAAAAGCGCTGATGTAGGACTTCTTCAAAACCAAACCTGTGCTTGTTTAAACAGTGTTTCAGCTTCTGCATTGTACAGAACGCAGCAGTTAGATATCACAGGGACATCTATAAATACCTATGATTGATAGGGATAACATTCGATTGATATATCAAATTATTGAGGAGCTACTTTAATGAAGGATGAGCAGTCTGAGAGAGACAGTGTTAACTACCTTCACATATAATACTGTAATAGATTACTGCAGAAATTCTTGCATGCTGTCCCTCAACTTTATTACAATGCTCATTAGAGCTGTTGTACTGTGTGTTTCACTTTTTAATAGGTCTCTTGCTTGTGAGAGAAACATAATTATATGACTCCAAAGAAGGATCTTCCTTGCCATCTCACCCTCCTCTTTGCTGTAATTACGTCCACTTCCTAGCCCGAGGTGGCAGATTGTTTAGGCAGGAGCTAGCCTGGCACAGGTGGCAGCTTAGTCTTTTCACACAGTGTTCATCAAAAAGGAAAGAAGAACCATTGATCTCAGATCAGATTCCTTAGATGACTTCATTTTTAACAAAGTTGGTAAATTCGTGCCCACTTGTGTGGATCTTGGCCAAAACAGGCTTACACCGTGTTATAAAGTTGGCAAATTCCTCCTTCCTTACATACATTTGACATTCTTCAAACTGCCATACCACAAACAAGAGAGAATGCAGTTCTGCTGAGATAGCAAATATGCACATACAAAAACATAGGGGGAATTTTAATTTAAAAGAGAGAAAGTGAAAGTAAAATTTCTGATACTGGAAGGAAATGCAATTGCCTTGTTAATTGATTTAGTATCAATTGTCCTGATACTGTCCTAATCGTTCTGTAACTCCATTAACAATTTCTGTAGAGACAGTATTTGACCAATTGGTGCCTATAGCTTTATGAAAACATTCTGCCAAACGAAGCATACTTATAAGTATTTCCTTGATTACACTCCAGAACATTGGCCCATCCTAAGTTCAGAATGTGGTGCAGGAAGATTTTTTGATAGAAAATACGTCTTCAAAATACAAAATTTCCGTAGACAATTTTAAGCAGAATCTTTGGTTAAAAATCTTTGCTTTGATACAATGTTGGTAGGATTTCTTGCATTTCATTGTAGAATTTTTAGTGCAGAACTCTCTGCTATTCAGAAAACTATAGTCCAGAGTATAAAGCAGATTAGATTTCCCTCACCCACCCTTCAAATAAGGATGAGATTAATCTCAATGTGGTGCTTAGATCTTTCTTCGACTCTTTTCAAAAGAGGTACATCAGATAAGCTAGAGCCTCTCTCTTGTTGATGACAAATCATTTGTTGGTTTCTCAAAAATCAAGATGTTTTGCAACTTGCAAATCCTGAGTAACCAGTGGAATCAAAGAAAGACTGCCTGGAAGAGGAAGCACATTGTTGTTGACATAGGCACCCAATGATTGCTTCGGTAAAAATCTGCCCTGGGCTTTCTGAGAGGTAACTTGGGAAGGACCCTAGAAAGACCAGGGTTGAGAACATTAAGAAAATTTAAGGGAATAAAAGAGAAGATTGAGAATATGACCATACTTTAAAATAGTGATAGGATCTTTGTGAACCTGAACAAAGGCTATGGAAGTTATCTGAGAAGACAGATGTCTTCTTGTGATTAGCCTTCCCAGAGCTCCAGATCATAGCTCCACTTCTATGAGAACACAGGCTAGAAAAACATACCATAGTTTAGACGTAATGTGGGATGATGAAAAGCTAGGGAAAATCCTTAATAATTCAGAAAAAAAGGACACCAACTGCTCGGAAGTAAATTCCCACTTTCTGAGGAGGAAAGGTAAAAAAATTGTTTCTTTAACTGCCTTCCCAGATCAGCAATGATATGAGGAAAGAACAGTGGCATAACTCTAGAAACTGAGGGTTAAATTTTTCCTTTCACCAAAGTGTGAAGCTGGGGCTCATAAACAAACAGAAAACATCTCAGAAAGTGGGGGCTTCTTGTTTTAGTTGGCGGGCTAAGCTAAGCAATAAGAAAGGGGAATTAAAACATGAGGTAGTGACAGTGGAAGGAAAAGCATTGATCAGCAAATAAAATAAGAAATTTATTTTACTTTAGATGGCCAAAACCCCTCACAATCTCCTAAGGCATCTGATTATGACAATAACACAAAAGCACATGCTTATTTTTTTAAACAGTGTTGCATCTGCTCTTATCGGCCACAATAAGAAGCCATCTCTGAAGTGCTGTGGTTTCGTTCCTTTTGTGGTTCAAAACTTGTATCATTATAGGAACATCACATAATAATCAAATGGGTTTTTTTCTTCCTCTCCTCCCTCATGGTCAAGGGCCCATATACACATGCCTATGTTAAGTTGCTAAAGAATAGTTTTCGATATTTATCGTACTCTTATTTCACTGCCTCGGACAAATGTGAATATTTTTCATCTGTCAGTTTGCTACCATAAGTCAGTGCTATAGTGACAACGAGATGTTAAAAAATCATTTGTTTTCACTTCCTACAATTTAAAGCTGTAGATGAATAAAGTAAAACATGTATATCTCCTTTAAAATAGTCATAGCAATCTGTTCTTAAAATAAAAAACAAACTCTTACTTTACAAGAGAAGTGCATGGACACCTAATATTTTGCCTGCATCAGCAAATTTAGATACACATTTTGTAACCTTTATCCTCTAAAAGTATGCTTTCTCACTCTGCAGCATGCATTTATTTCTCTGTCTAAATTAGGGAAAAAAAGAGAAAAAAAACGCATGTCATAATTTCAGTTCAGTCATCAGTTGACCTTGCATCCTTAACTTGTGTTACTGCATCTTTTCTCTCCTTTTTATAACAGTATCAAGACTTTGCAACAAACTTACTTAGTTTTTCATTGCTCACTTTTGCCAGGTTATGGCAGAACTTTTGTTTTCTCACTATAGGTACTTTATTATTGTTATTTCCTTCTTTACAAATAGGCTCTTATGTTGTTTGGGCATATTACATTGTTTTCCCATTATTTTGTGCCCTATAAACTTGGAGGAACCTATTCCATGGCTTTGAATAAACATCTGTTTTGTATAATTTGTTTACTGAATACGCCAGGTGGGGTAGCTACCAGACTCTAGAAGACAATCCAGCAGACTAGCATTTCCGTATTTCAGGATTTTTGTCCATTAGTATTGCTTTTTTTTCCAAGATGTGGTAGAAAATTGTAAAAAAATAAGGTGTGCATAGCTTATTAAGTGCATGGTAGCCATGACACTAATCTGTTCACAGTAGAAAACACAAATAATTAAATAAGCTAAACAGTTCTTAAATTAACAATTAAATATGTAATGAGTGAGTGTAAATGAGTCCAGGTATTCAGACTTTGTTTCTGGGCTCTCTTCATCTTCCAGTGGTTTACATTTGCACACTGCATGAATCTGAGGCTTCTGTGAAGAAGGGAGTGGGGCTCTAGGAAGGAAGAAGTTGGAAGAGGAGCAAAAGACTGAGATATTTGTCTTGAGTCATCTGCCCAAACAATTAAAAGCACCAGAGTCAAGGATGATACAATACTAGAATTTGGTGCTTATGTGAAATCAGTAAAAACTGCTGGACAGGGTAATTGATAACACTGTTCCATGTGAAACCTGTTAATTTAATGGCTGGCTTTTCTGCAAAATTTTTATAGTGCCTACTCCATTCCACTGGGAGATCATTAAAATAGGCATTTTGCATTGATGAAGGCTAAAAGAGTGTTCTAAAGAACTTGTCCTCTGGCAGAGTAGAAATGGACAGGTTCTAACCCCATCAAATTAACAAGGACTGAAAGTCAAGGCTATTTATGACCAGGAGGTGTCAGACTAGCAGATAAAAGTCTCCACTTCCCAAGTGCTGCTGAATTATTTCTATTTAGTGTCACACGAAGGTATCAGATTTTAGCTTGGATCCCACAGAAAAAAGGACCCTGAGCTGTTCTTGTGTCCTTTGACAACACGTTATGAGGAGCTGAGCTGATGAAGTTCACTGTGCAGTTGCACGTAATGTAACTCATCTGTAGCTTAGAGGAGGTTTTACATTTTAAGTTTGTTGAGCTTCACTAACGTCAAAGTTCACTTTAAAATATGATGTAACTTGGCAGAAATCCAGTGAGCTGGAATTTAAAAGGGCCCTTAGTAACACATGACAAGGTGGTAATGAAAGACAGGTTGTTAAATCAGACATCAGGGCTCCTAATTTTCTTAGAAGTTTAGCTTCCCCTGCATCCTCCCTCCAATTTTATGAGGTCTTCTTTTAGTCATCTCCAGTTCCTCATAGATGTTAGAAGTCACTGTAGTGTGGTTTTTCTGTGATTATATAAAACTGCTCATACCAGAGTCCTTATCTTCTTCGTTCTCCAGGACACTAGAATGTAACCAGTTCCCGTTCTGACAGGCAAGCCAATCTTCTCCATTTCTTGAAACTGTAATCTTTCCTTCCTGCCTTCCTTATTTATCCTCACACTCCTTCTGTTCCATAGTGCTTCTATCTTTCCCATGTTTCATCTTTCTTTTAAAATGTCTTGTTATAAAGCATATGTAGTCAGTGGCTTATGGTCTAATGTGAAGAAGTGTCTTATTTTGAACCCTTTCATCCTAGCCTTCAACCCCCGCTTCTTGATCCATCCTCACTCAACCTTCTCTTACTTGCAAGAAATGACAGTTTTGTTGAATCTTTGAGAACAAATACTTCCTCTTCATGTGGCTTGCATTTCAATTAATAAGCTTGTTACACAGTTATTTTAGGTTATGACCAATGTATTGAAAACAAAAAAACCCAAGTAGTCTGTATAACATAAAATCACAAATCAGCCACATTTTCTAAGGGTGAAAATGCAATTCCACAAAATGCTGGCATTGATGAATGTGAAGGTTTGGGAATAAAATACACGTAGAAAAACTTTACACATTTTATCCTGATTCTGAAGTCTACCACTACTGTGTATGCAAGAAGATGCAAGTAAGGATATTAAGTGCATATTTTATTTCTATTTCTTTTAAAGTACTCCTGTTTTTTTTTTTTTTTTTTTAATATGAGTCTTCATGCTGCTCCTCAGTTACAGTATAAATGCTAATGAGATGTCTTTTTCACTTTCAAGACTTAAAGGGAAAAAAAGTGTAAATCTTTATGAATATTTTGAGATATACCATATAGAAAACCCGTTGCATGTTATATGAAAAGGTAACTAAGATGCAGGTATAAACACTGATTCTATTATACTGTCCTAGAAATGAAACAAAAATTGAAGAGGGCTTTTTTTTTTTTTTTAAAAAAAGATTGCCATTGAACTCTTGAAATATGTCTTATTTGAAGATCAAATATATCTACTCATCTCCTTTTAGATGCAGGATTAATTAAAAAATCTACAAAGCACATTCTGGTCATCATTAGGTATTTCCTTGAGTTTTTCACTATTAAGATGTTAAAAAGAAATTAATTCCTGTATTTTAGTCGTCCAAGACATATATTTTCAATAAATATCAATACAACAATCTGTATATGGTCTGTTAAGTGGGTTTAGATTCATTCTTTCTTTTCACTGGTTTGTAAAAAGCCTAGGCACTGTGAAAGTAGATACTGAATTACTGGCAATAAGGAATTGGGCTTCAGAGTCTGCATCAGTCCTTCGCCAGGTGGTAGAGCAGCTTGTTGCAGCAGTTAAAAGTCAGAGCCATATGGCTCTGATCCGCTGCAACTGCTACAATGGAATGAAGAGTTCGGAAAAAAGAAAAAAAGATTTATGAATGAGTGAAGTAGTCAGTTACTTTGACAAATGTGACAAGGGCTGCTCTGAAAAGCTAAATAGTCTCAATCTGTAGAGTTTGATAAGCATCTACTTTGAAAAGAATAAACAAACAGTATCTTCCAGCTCCAGAAAGACATTTAGGCAGATGGACCTTTATGCCTGTGTGACTTCTGATTGAAACTGATGGATATATAAGCATAGAGGCTCACATGGCCTGATACTCCAGTCTACCATAGGGAATAATCCAGCATGGAATGCGTAGAGGCTATGGTCAGATTCTGTCCTTGGCAGAGGTAATGATGAATAGAAGAACCAAACCAGCCAATCAACTTGTACGTGCTGGTTGGACTCAAGGGCAGTCAACAAAGTTATTCTGGTTACACCAAATAAAGGTCTAGCCAAAATTCAATATTTGTGTTTGAATTTCATAGATGCATACAGTTTAGTATTTGCACCTTCCCTCCCTTCTACCCACCCCTCCCAAAGCTTTTAGAGTTAATAATGTAACAGAAGAGAATCTCAGTGCCATCTTGCACCTTTATAACAGTTTTCTGAAAGTCTTAGCAAATAGCTTAAGAGTGTTTGCTTCTTGGATTTATATTATGAAGGCTATAGTATGATTGACCAAGACAGAAAGTAAAAGTAAAACATTATATAAAGAAAACAACAAAACTTGTCAAAAATACTGCCTGCCAAGTTGGTAAATTTGCCACTGCTGTGAGATGAACATAACTAGACCACCTAGATCCCCAAGGAAGACTGAGAAGCTTTTAAAATCAGTAACCCGCGTGTTTTAGAATAAAGAAGTAGGATGGCTATCCTTGGGATCTTAAACCAGACAGATCAGAGTAAAATGTCCTCCTACATACACACATGTCCTCCTACCCACTGTGTCTACTTGTGGTCCTGGTCCTGGTTTTAGTCCTGTAGTGCTTCTGCTTTCTGCTTTGTAGCAAAATCTGCCCAACCTTCCTGAGTCTTCTTGAAGGTCAGCCCCTTCTGGGGTCTGGCTGCTGGTGTTGGGCTCCTTGCTACTGTCTCCCCATCAGGTGCCGGCTTTCTCCTCTAACAGTCTTGTGTCCTGCACACTGCAACCTCCTAAAATTTCTCTTGGAGCATGCTCAATTGCTCTCCAAGGATCCTCTAAAGGCTTTCACCCAGACAGTTACTTCTTCAAAAGACATAACAGATAAATTAATGTATTTCTCCTCAGAAAAGTTTATGTCTGAGTTTATGTAAGAATTTCACCTTAGAAAGACCTGTGTGCTTAATTTTAGACACTGAACGCTGCGTTATTGGCTCCAAACCAAAAACTTAATCTCATCAAAACTGTCATGCTCAAATAAAGTTGACTATAAATGTTCAGGTTAAATTCTGGTAAGATTTACAAAAAACACAGATTAATCCATTAGTTTGCAAGTCATGTTGAAGTTTCTATGTTTTTTAAAATTATGAGCTACTTAATTTAATATCACATTATATGTATTAAGTAGAAAAGAAGAATAGAAAGTGTTACATCTGTGCTTTGTGCTGGGGTTACATTTTACGACAGCAGCTTTAAATTGGTACCTTCATATGTTCAGAGTTCAGATTCAGTAACTAAAATAAATGTTAGAAACTTTTAGAGAGCAAGTTAATTTTTTCAGCCTGCGCGACTTACGCCTTTCCTCACGCAACTAGTGATATAAATACAATGAAGCATGAGTCTCAGAAAGACTTTCAATTTCTTTAAAAAACTCCACTGTATGACTGAATTTTTCTCCTTCTAATTATATCAATCAGATTTTTAGATCAGCTAGTTAATAAAGATACCATATTTTTTGTGTTAAATGCCAGTACTGAGTTTCAGTACAAACTGAGGTGATGATAAGTATCCACGTGGTTCTAAGTCTATTGCACCTGCCTGTTACCCTTGCATTACCAAATCCACGAAGATAAGAGAGAGGGGCAGGGAAAGAAGGTTTGAGAAAATTTGCCTTTCAGCACAATTGAGCACTTTTGTTAGAAATGTTCAATAAGGTTGCATGCAACATTTAGCAATTATTGTACTTGTACTTTTCTTAACAGTCCCTTGTAGAAGTCCAGTGAGGATGTTTCAATGTAGGTCTGATTCAGTTTTGCTTTGCCCAGCCTGTTAGGGTTTTTTTCTGCAAATTTTACTACAAACTTCACTTTCAGATTAGGAAAATATTAGCATATGCTTTCTCTAATAGGTGATACTTTAAATTGCTGACTGGGAGGCTGAATCCATCTGAAGCTGGGTTCACTTTCGCATTGCCCTAGAGAATGTGAACCAAAACTGTATTTTGTTGTTACAGTGTCTATCCTACCCTTATTTATTTTCTCACCTCTTTTTGATGACAAAACCAAATGATGCATAAATTTAAAAAAAAAAACACAAGAAGGTAGCATGTTTCCCAAGAGCTAGTAGTGGGACTTGAGTAATGCTTGCATTAATTCTTCTTTTAGAAACTGTAAGTTATTGTCACCATATCTAGGGTGTTATGAAAGAGCTTAAAGAAGAGTTTGGTGTCCCTCTCAGTCTCCCCTGTCGCTGCAACTAGGGAGCTAGACAATTCATGCACAAGTGTTTTCACCACGAGCAGAGTAGTCATAGGCAGCATAGAGTGTTTGTTGGTATTCTGACTTCTTTCTAAGGAAATGATCAGACATGGAGCTATGAAATATCAGTCTTTCTTTAAATGACTTGCTAACCTTGAAGATAAAACTCATCCTACATGTTCTTTATTTTTATGACTTTATCTATGGCTCATTTAACCCTGCAGCACTCTGTCCAATGCCTTTGGGGAAATCAGGAATAAGCTGATCCTGGATACATATATTGTTGCCTGTTGAACAGGATTTTGTCACCTTTAGGCTATTATCAGTTTTTCTTCTGAATTGACATACCTGGAAATATATTTGAGGATTATGTAGTACTGACCCTGAAAGTTTGTGGTACTCAGAAAGTATTAGAAACAAAGACCTTATGACTACATTTGAAGCAACTGACAAATCTTCTAAGTGAAAAGATTCCTACTGTTGTCTTACAAATTTACAGGAAGAGGGTTTTTATATTTTATAGAAATATATTTTGCAAAGACTTAGCAACACCATCAGACATTCAAAATTCCTAGCTAACAAAAATTTTGGACCGTATTGAATTTTATTATCGTCCCAGAGTAATAGCAAGTTGGTAATTTTACATCCAAGAAGTCCAGCAACTTTTGAATAATTCTCCCTCTTTATAACAAAAAAAAACAACAACAACAAAAAAAAAAAAACCCAGAAAATCAAGGTGAAGTAGTGTATAAAATGAAATGGTTAACAAGTAGAAAAAAACCCAGCATTACCATATGTGCTATTTGTTCTCTGCACTCTGTTCCACAAGTGGCAGATTTTTAAAGTTGTTTTAAAGTTTTAAGTTTTAAAGTTTTAAGTTTTAATCCAGAATTTTGAATATGGGAAATGAAAAAAAAAATCCAAAGTTATACAAATTGTGATTTTTAGAATGTCATCATCTTGCTATTATTATCTAATCAATGTTGTATTTGTTTTATAACTTCAGCTCTTAAATTTGTATTATGTGCTTTCATTCAAAACTTGTATTTCACTAAGTAGGCTAAGGTCCCAATAATTTTAGTTAGTGTAAAATTGGATCAAATCTCTTCTATGCAAGTATAAAAATGCTGATTCATTAGGTTCCTAACTGTTGGTTTGGTATTTGCATCATACAATTGCAAGAAAAAAGTGTTTTTTCCTCTATCACAAAAATACCTCAATAAAACTTTTCAACAATGCCTCATGTTCTTGTGAGGAATGATAGCACATGGAACATGTTTGGCAAAACAGTTTCTTTAGGATTCAAAAGCTGGGGAATATGTAAGAGACTGATCTTGCTAATGCTTATCTAGTAATTGATCATGGATCAAAAAATTTCTACTGAATACTCCAGGTGCTATCAGATATTCAAATTAAACAAGGTGCCCAAATGGGTGAAATAATTGCTTATTAAACACTTATTTAAATGTATTTAATATTTATATTTTCAAATGTTACTTGCTATCAATTTTAAGCTGCTTGCATATCCAGCATTAACATTTAATAATGCTGATGGTACACTTTTTTTCCATTAAGTGTACCAAGAACTTTCCCAGTTTCATCTGTGTTCTTATAGGAGCTGAGCATTTGATTCTCCATATGAAGACTAAATGAAAAAGTATGCCTTGAAACAGCTTTAATGTGTTTTCCCTTAGTAATATTTTTCTTGGTATTAACATTAATTATTATGCAATGCTTAATCCTTTCAGGGCGGTGCAAGCATTCAGTAGTCAAAAGAGAAGGAAGTGGAATGTGTTGCTATTGTTAGAGGAATAGCATTCTTTTCAACTGATATACAGATGAGGATTGGGATAAATGACTTATGTCTAATATTTTATTATTCAACATAGGATAAACTGATGTAATGTGAAGGGCACCACAATGACATAAGTATGTTATTCAAAGTACAATTTGAGAGTACATTCATCCACTTGATACTTCGTTAAAAATGTTTTATGGAATATAGGAGAAGGAATATTTCCTTCTTTCTAGGATTTATACAAGCCTTTTCTCTTTCTCCTGAGGTCAGCTGCCTGACTAAATAAATGTACTTTTATAAAGCAAGGTGGCAGCAAGAATCTTCTAACAGAAAAAAATGGTCTACTATGCTCATTTTTCATGAGTGCAGCAAAAAGATGAGATGCTCACCATGACCACTTTCTACCTCGGTTCCTTCTTTCTACATATTGTACCCACCTTTACCCAGTAACACTTATTGTCTGAGTTTGTATTAAAGTTATCAGTTTTTGTGAAAGTCATGAGTGTTTCATGCCGAAGTATTTTAGCTCAGGTGATGAAGAAAACCCCATGGTTAATAGAGCTTTCAATAACTCTTTCATCGTGTGTAAGATTTAAATCATACGTGCCTGGATGTATTTGTAGAGGCTAGATCGGATCATCTTTTATGTTCATCTAATGTTGTTCAGTGCATACTCACTTTTTAAATAAAGGAATTTTTATCTCTGCTGGTCTTTCTGGAAACAGAGATCGCTGGTGTAGTCATTTACTTTAGAAAGAATGTAGATTTTCTTTTAACCTTGGATACAGCCTATAGGAATTACTTTCCTTGGTATATTTGCCTTTTTTAAAAATCTGGGAAACATCCTGAGAATAAGACCTCTCTACCTGTGACTGCTAGAAGGGAACTAAACAACCTTTAAAGTTTTTAAAATAAAAATCAATAGAAAAGCTGTCAGGCGCTGGCAACTTATTTACAGGGGAAAAAAATTATGTCTTTCAGAATGTCTTTAGTTTTAACATGCTTTATACATGTGACTTTTTGCTTCAATTTATTTTAGGAAACTAAATCTCCTTTAAGAATTTTTGGTTTTCGTTAATTAATGTCTTCCATAAAGGTATAAATTTTTATATACATCAAGGATTTTCTGCAAATCTGATTTTCTAATGATATTTCAAATTCTTCAAATTTTTTTTTCTGGATTTTTGAATTTTTAACATGAAGCTAATAGTCTATCAGCCACTTTGTTCTGTAACTGACTTCATTAAAGCATTTCACTGTGCTTTAGTCTTACCTAAAACTAATACATCTGGGACCCCATCTTGAGACCTGACTAATAGCTCTCAGTTGATTCTGAAAATCTCCTTTTAAATTATAAGACCTTGTCTAGACTAGGATTACTGTTGTCAATGTGTTAGTTGGCTAATTCTGATGAATCCTTTCATATAAATTTAAATAAGGTGTGTGTAAATTTGGTAATATTTTCCTGCATTTTTCATAAGAGTTTGATTCTCTTTTTATTTGTATGTGACTATTTGTATGAAAGGCGATATATGCCATTTCTATTAATTCATATGAATCACCTATTTTGCACAAATAAGTAAGCTAGCTGCAAGGGGATGGGTAATTACATCCCTTTTGTGTGTGGGTGCATATAGAACATAATTAATTGATCTCTGAAAACAAGACCAATAGAACAGCTATTTTGATGGAAATTTGGCACTTCAATCCTGCTTTAATAGAAAAGAAACCATGATTAGGAGAGGAAAAGTTCTTGGAATGTTTGGAAATGTGAGTAGATATGACAATATTGCACAAGCAGAAATGATAATATAGCCAGAATCATTTTGATGCAGCACAATATGGAATTAACTAAGAACCCTACTCTTAGTAACACTGAAAGTGTGCATTTCAAGGATACAAAAATAATTTTGATGTCACGATAGGAAAATGCCATGTGTTCAAAATTCTGACTGAGGATTTGGATTCCTAAAGAATTATCAAACTCCTGTTCCACTTGAGAAAGGAAGGAAGAAAGNAAAAATAAACTCTCTTTTTATTTGGAATACATATATTTACCCTTATACCAGAAGGTACGAACACTAAAATGTGACGCTAGCAATTGAGACAAGGCTTTGAGGAGGGAAGCTGGATGGGAAGGGAAGAAGTGAAGATGGCTTACTGAAAAGTAAAATGACTGCTCTTTGTATCTCCTATACGTAGCAGAGAAGACTGGGAACTGTGTTATGAGTCAGCTTCTTGTCTGTGAAGTGCTGGTGGATATGCAAGGAGCTGGCTGTAACACCTTCATTTCTATTGCATTTTCATACAGATTATAGTCGCTATTAGTGAGGCTCCTAGGCCACTCTCTTCCTTAGTGGATAGCGTTCGTAATCTAACAATGCTGACTTGACAGACCAGAGCTATATGCTGTCCTGGTTAATACTGCCCCAAAATGCACAGTCCAAGGCAGTGAGCCAACCAGTGCATGACAGTCCTGCCAGCTTTGTGTCACTAGAGGAAATATCAAACCGGTAGTACAAAAGGTCTGGCATGAGGCAGGGAATTTCTCTCTAGGGGACTTCAGAGTACATTCATTATTACCTGTAACCTTAACAAAAGAACTTTTCTACAGATATTGTAAGAATGACTGAATACACTATTTTGTTTATCCTGCCTAAGGAGTACACCTACTGATGACGTGCAAAGGTGCGAAGCAGATTAATACCACAAAAAAACTTGAAAGTGAATTTGAAAATTGAAAATAGAAAGGCTTTCACTGCACTTTCTTTTCTTTATTTATTTTGTAGTCAAAGGGAAGTTGCCAGGGAACACAGTCTGCCAGGACCCTACATGAATCCACTATGACTCCTTTTGGGAGCAAGCACAAAACCTTCTTAAAGGCCTTGCTATTGCAAGCACTGTCGCCCACTTCGACCTGCAAATTTCAAGGCATCTTCTTCCCCTTTCTCCACCAAATAAATTAACTGAATTAAAATCTCAAAAAAAAGTCTGCTTGAAGTAGACCTCTTATGTTCAAATTGGGAAAAGCTGGACTATGAAATCCAGTATGTGTTTCAGCTGTTCCTTTTACATGAACAGTGGTTGGCTGCTGATGGGATAGCAATACTGGGATTTTTTGATTGATGTTTGTGTGCCTTTTGTGCCATTCTATTCTACTGACTAGGTTTGTATATGCAAAAACTATTAGAACATGAATTCTGAAACTACCCACTGTTGTTACATGCAAAAAGCAAATTTTCATAAGTCTGATACAGGAGTCAGATATCTGTGCTTTCTTCTGATATAATCATAATTAATTTGTGTAAGTGCTGGATGATAACATAATGAAGACATTGACATTGGGGATAATACTCCAGTGGCCAAATTACTTTCAGAATTTTTTCTTGTATAAACTGCTTGAATTCTGGTCCTTGGAGGTAGGATGTTCTTACAAAGAAAAAGCACATATTTTTGCATGTGTCTAGCAATACTAACTCCACTACAGTGTTGGAACTGCTTTTCAGTGCTCTATAAAAAGGCAGAGTTGACAAAGGAAGAAGTAAAGTTAGGTCATCCAGGAAAAGGGCTAATTCAGTATTGCTTCTTATCAGTTTATTTTGACAGAGAACCTTTAAAAAGTATTTGCAGTCCTCTCTGTTGGGTATCATCTGTCAAAAAGGAATGGAATTTATTACAAAACAAATCACTCAAGATGAGACAAATCCTTTCTGCTTTTTGATACACTTATAATCCTATAATTCTGCGCACAGTGGTATTATGATAGTAATAATGTAAAATTCTCAAAATATATCACATTTTATTTCTCAGAATTTGATAAAGAATGATGGTTTCACATGAATGGTTCTATCCTAAGGGACATCTAGGTGTGTGGCAAAATGAACTGAGGAAGCAGTGACATTGACTTCCACATCACAGAGTGTACTCATCGTTCTCGGCATGTACCCAGACCAAAGACAATGAGTAGAGCTCCATGCAGTGGCCACTGATAGTCTTCTGTGGGTATGGAGTCAAATTTGAGTTCGGTAGGTGTAGGGTCATTGTTGTGCAGGTCACAGTATGTGAGACTTGTGTGCTCCAAGATTCAATTTGAGAACTGCTTCACTGAGATTAATTTTGTAATAATTTTCTCTCCTTTGAATGTGTATTCTGTCTCTTCCAGAATAGCTTGGAGCTACAACCTAACCCAAATTGTTTTAATCAAGAAATCTCCCTACCTTGCCTATGGCTGGACTCTTTAATAAGGAAGAGAAAGCTGAGAATTGGAGATAAGACTGCATACCGGATGAGATGAATGTGATTGGACCCAGAAGGATTTCAGCAGCAAGCTCTTAAAGCATGTCTTTGCTTCAGTGATAGCTGCTTATAGATTAAAAATCAATGAAGTTTTGAGTGTTGCAAACATGGAGCTTTATGCCACCACAGCTAATTCTCTAAGTACCCAGGGTTATCTGAGAAGTTTTGGAGCAGTCCGGGAACAGCTATTGCTCTGCAAACGCACCCTGATATTGGAAGGTGTAACTTGCCACCTGTGTGACAAGAGTTAGGTGCACACCATTTCATCTACCTTCTTTCTCTCCTCTCTTCCTACCTTCTCACAGCCAGGTATCTATTGTAAAGAAACTCTGGGGTGCAAGCACAGATCATCCAGACCAAGGTGTCAAGATGGTAATACTCAGTCCACATCTTACCAAATCTGTAGTTTAGGAGCAGCTGATAGACTGTCTGGAAGATAGTATGGTCTTTAATTGTGCCTGTATTTTGATGAAACACTAATAAAGGGCATCTGTTTGTTATGTTTGGCTTTTCCTGCTTGAATATTTCATGTACCTAAAAATGGTATAAAGAAACAAAAATCTTGATGAAAAAGGGCAAGTATTGTATCAATAACCATAAACAGATGTTTGCTTTCATGCTTTGTTTGTTTGTTTAAATACACACTATCCTCTCACTGATGTCACAATAAATTTTAATTTGTTTCTTTAAATACTCATTACTTTTTCATATAGATTTATTTTTCATTTAATATTTTAACTTTCTTAGTATCTACATAGGCTGAAATGTCTGCCTGTGCAAGTATGTAGCTGAGAATAGGAGCATTGCTGCATTTTTATATCTAATTGAAAATAAATACATAAAGCTGCCAGTTGCGCTATGTCTTTTGCCTCATGAAAGGTCATTCGTAATCTTTTTTTATAGTTAATGGAATGCACCATTGTGATTACACTGAAATCTGAATGCCTTCAGAAACTTTGAAAACTAAACAATTGTATGCAAGATAACAGAGAAAAATAATTTCCTTTGGAGAATGACCTTTCAAAAGTGACTAGTCCACATCTTTTTAGTGATGCCAACACGTCAGCTTCATATTGTGTACAAACCCCCCTGTCTTTGCCATATGCAAATACCTTCACTAAAATGGTAAAATAATGCTACACATTGTAATATTTATTTTTTCACAAATGTTCATCAGATAATAGCTTTTAAGCATCTTTGAATACAGAACACTGTATGTGCTGTCAGCTTAGCCAGTTGATTTTGTTTACAAAATGTCAGCATTTCCTTTTTTCTGAAAAGGACAGACGATAGTGTTTTCTGAAGAAGGGAACCTCAGGCCAACTCCTAACTTACACCATCAGCAGTGACCTCCATTGTTTTACTCACAGCAGCATCAATAACAAAATACATGGGAAAAGAAAAAAGGTACAAGAATGTCAAGATAAATGAGATAATCTTATACTAGACCTATTATAATTTTCTATTAGAAGATTGTGCTGTATTTATCAGTGCAATTTCTTCAGAAATCCTCACATTCAACTATAATCAAATTATAAATCAGAATAAAACTGGAGATGTGCAACCTTAAGGCCTTTCCTTTAGATGAATGATTTATGGTCGCTAAAGCTTACAGTCAGCAAGCATAAAATACAAAAGAAAAATACCTAAGAAAGTATTCATAAATCCTCTTAAAGACTAATCAGCTCAGACTCTTCCTTCCCATTTTATAAATAGTTTTTACAACGTACTAAATAAATTTTCAGAACACAGCCTGCTTCTCAGAAGTCTTCACATATGAAAAAAAGATAATAGGGGAAAAAAAGCATAAATTCCTATTTAGAAAAACATTTATATACCTGTTTAGCAAAACAGTTAAACCCACATGCCGATACTGAGCCTTTTACCTGGGATTCATGTCATGGGAATGTATGACCAAATCAATGGTAGAAGAAGTGCATGGCTAGGTCCAAAATAGTTATGCCATATTCTGCCTATGTTCACATTTTCTAGCTTTCATTTTCTATTTCACTCTAGAGAGACTATTTTTTGTCCACCACAGACACATGGATAAAAATCTCTGCTTTTTGGAGTCGTGTGACCATAAAATGTCATCTAGATAGAGGTAATGCAGCCACAAAAGAAGAAAAATGCATATTGAGCCATTGAGCACAAGCTCTATGTACTAAAATTACTTCATGAATTAAAACCCGCATAAATGCATACGTTGCATGAAAATAACAATGTCCTGTAAATAATGTTTTTAATATTGCCTGTTGCAATATACCAAGCATTAGGTGATCATGTTGCGACATAGCACTGACCTAGACTGAACGTGTTGTCTGGAACCAGATTGTTTTGTGGTTCCACCCACTGAAGATGTTTATGCAGAGAACTCAGTTTATATTAGCTAAATTTTAATCAATTGCTAGGTGCCAGGTGAATCTGTAGGACTGGTTTTGTTTCTGATTATAACATACAATCAACTAGAACTTTCTGAACTGATGCGGTATGATAATATAGAACAATTTTCTTTCATCTCAGCAACTTTCCTTCAGTATTTTAAATCTTTTCTAAGATTTTGAAATGGAAGCCAAAGTATTCTATATCACACTTCGCACGCCTATTATGTTACTCTACAGTCATATTCTGAGATGAGAATCCAGCTGCATGCTTTCTTGTTTCAGAAGATTATCTATTTATTTGGGTTCCTCTTGTGTACCAACTCTTTTTGTCAACTGTTCCTTCTACCAGCAGCAATTCTTCTTTCCCTTTGTTAGTAACACAGAAGTATGAGTCACATTTTAGGAACTTCTGCATAATTTTAATGCATTTAATTATTTTATATGTGTGTCTACCCATTCATATTTTATTTCAATAACTTTCAAGCTCCTTATCCAAGCCCAGAAGAATAGTTGTCATAATATTTGGCTTCCTGTGATTCTAGTCTCCACATCTACAGGGACAAACGTACATCCTAATAATATATTACAATTAGTCCCTTTGCACAATTAATAAGTCAAGTCTTATCAATCAGTGGCTGACAGTGTAACAAGTGATGTAGGTACCATGCAGAGAAAAACTTTCACTGCAAGAGAAACTTTAAAGCCAAGTAAGAAGAATAGCTTATGATTTGAGAATTTTCCTCATGACTTTTGAGGGAAGATCACATTCACAGAACTGTATTTGACTACAGGGAATTGATCAGGTGAGTCATCACCTGCTGTACAAAAAGCAACCAACTGTTAGGGTTGATGAGAAGCAAAAGAGTAGGTTTGGAAGCCTATGCTACCCAGCTGCTTTGCACGGTAACTAGTCAGTGAAAGTATCAGTCCTGAATATCTCAGAAAACCTCTCACTACTGCAGATCCAGGATGACTCCTTCCAGGATAAGAGTGCAGCAGTGGCTCCAGCGTTTCTTGATAAAATACATTCTGAGGAAGGCCACTGCAATGGGATGTAATAGCCATCTTAAGGTAGTTGAGATGGTCCAGGTTTAAGTTAAATAGCAGGTGTGTGAAGGAGAGGTGGGCAGCTTTCTTGTTCCTCTTGCCACCTGCAAGGCAGCACTAGAGGAGCTGAGGTGCTCCTTAACTGGGCAAAGAGAGTGGGGGGACTCTTGGTACTGCCCTGCTGGGGAGGCAGCAGGGGCTCTTTCAGGGGAATTTTCCCCTCCCTCCTTTCCACCACACAGGATGGATTGGGAGAAGTGGTTTATCCACACCAAATACAGACAGGATTCTTCCCTCCTAACCGACGTCCAGGATAACACATTTAAGAGCCATCTCATTTGTTCTCTGTTGCTGAACAGCTGGTTGTCAGATGCAGGAACTGACCTTTCTTAGGCACCCCCTGAGAAAAACCCTGTAAAGGTAACAGCCAAATAAGTCAAGTGAGGTTTGGGATGACTGTATAAATTAGATGAGCAGAACCTTCCACAATGATTGAAGAAATGGTAGCAATGCAACTGCCTCTTTTACTTCTGCCCTTGAGGTTTCATCTGAAGATGATGTATTTCTGAAAGTCATCACTGCTGAAGGTTTTCCAGTTCTGAACAGACTTTGTGTTATGGCATTCAGCAGGCAGGCTGGAACTGGATTATACTGTTTCTAAGGGTTAAATAGTTGAGGATAGCTTTTGGTGAGGAGGGAGGGAAACATAAGTGAAAACAAAAGTCAAAACCAACAAACCACATATCCAAATCTGTTTTGTTTTCTGTCCTTTGTATTACCAAGGACATTAAGCAGGACAGACACATAAGAGTTCTTATCCTGCTGTTTTGTTCTGGAATTCATGATCTTACTTTGGAGTATCTTAGTAATTAACACAGCAACGATCTTTTCATATGTCAAATCAGTAAATGAATGAAACATCACTTTCAGTAGACTTAACTGAAGAAGCAGGTCTTCTAAATGGCAGCACATGAAATTAAGTTGAAAAAGGGATAATGAATCCTTTGCTTAGAAGAATGTATTGATTTGTATATCCTTTAAATTATTGATTTCCTATTGGGCTATGGAAGAAAGATAAGCATGACAGTGTCAAATAAAATGTCATTTTGGAACAGATATCACACTTTGATTTAGATTTGCAATATAATTATTTGTAATGTTTTGGGGTTTTTTCATATCTGAGATGCTTGTGTAACACCCGAGTATGGAATCCCTCTTGGAATCAACAATAATAAAAGACATAATGCTGATGAGATAGCATGAACCTTATCATAGAAGTATAGAGTTCAAATTAAACAAACAACATGCCAAAACATGAATGCATCTTAAGTGACATAGAAACAGGCAGAACGTGAATCTCCCAACTCCCAGTCTAATACATTAGAAATTTGCCATCTGGGTATTTAATACTCAGTTCTCAAGACTTAGAACAACTTGTGGACTAAACCTCTGGAACAATATATGTTTCAAACTTAGATTACTGACATAGCAAAACAACTGCATACCAGCAATAAATTCTTACCTTGCTTTTAAAGGACAAACAAAGCAAGGTGATTTTAATTCCATAATATACACTATATCATTAAGCAGGACGGATCGTTCAATTAAGAAGGATACAGATTTTTCCAGTGCATTAGAGAGTTAATTTGATCACACAAATAGATAAGCTATATACTTACAGGAGCTAATAATGCGTTTGCTAAAATATTTATGGAGTTAAATTATTCCATAAATTGTACTGCAGTTCACTGAGATTGTCTCGTTTTAATATTAATATGGACAAACTATGCCAGAGATACTAAAAAAGTTGAACTTCAAACACATTTCTTGATCATTCTAATTTATATAAGTACATTTTGGTTTAGGGCATGTTCAGTGAAAGATAAAAGGAAAAACTTCTTGATATATCTTAAGGTGATAGGTGAACAAAGTGAAGACCTATATAGAAATAGGTCACAAACTATCACTTGCATATAATAAATATTTTAATTTAGGTTGCTGTAAAATGCTGTTTGCAGTAACTTTGCAGAGATGTACTTCAGTGTAAAACAGCTTTAAAACAGGAAAACTAAAATGATATATTTTCTGGCACAGTTTTCTTTGAAACAAGTGTTTATCACTTTAAATCAAAATGAATTCATTTCTTACAAATCATATAGTGGATGTATCCCATTCCTCTAACATGTGATCTTCCCACACATACTTTAGTTTGTCATTCTTCTCTTTCTCTTTGCAGGTGTTGTTAAAAAAATGCAAAAGCCTCCACTTGCCAAGATGCATGTGTACTTAGCTATTTACAGCTTTAAAAGGGAAAATAAGCCTTCTTAGAATTCTGAAAATGTTGAATTTGTTTTTCCCAGCTGGAGAGTGGGGTTAGCTTCAATTTTACAAATATGTCTATGTCAGAATGTTCTTCAGCTTTATGCCAGGAAACTGTGCAGCACGTTATGGAGTTCAATGGAAGGAAGAAGGATTGACTCTGCCTTTGGCAACGGCTACATCCACCTGATGATTGAAATAGACATGGTGATTTTAGAATCTGATTATTCCTGTGGAGAGAAAAAGTTGATTAAGCAGTGAAACCTGAGATTTATCCATGCCTCTTTTTTGTGTATCCCCACATGAAAGGTGACCTTCTCTCTGAAATATTTCTCTCTATACTCCTGGGATTGTTATTTGGATTCATGTGAGTTCAAGATCATCATGCATAGAGAAAATGAGAGTTTGTTCTATAATTTCAGTATTTGGGCTGTTATTTTTCCTTTTAGAATGTCCCATGTGTGTGTCCCCTCCAATAAAAAATGAGATTCAGAAAACCAGGACATATTAAAGAAGCTGACTGTCTTTCAAAATGTTCACCTTTATTCCTATTGCTTTCCTTTAAGTATGCACACACCTTAACAGGGAGTCATGACGAAAGCCAAAAAATGAATAGTTATGGTTACTTTTCCCATCACCAGTTACTGACCTTCTTTATCCTGCTCTATGCCCACGCATATTCACGTTACTTTATTTTGCATTTTTGAAAAGATTACTTTGCTTCAGTCTTCTGGTGTATGAGATAGGCTTTACTCTTGAGATACGCATGATCTGACATTATCTAAAGAGGTATACCCTTATCCCTTACCTTTTCTGATATGAGATAAATAAATTAATATAGGAAGCTGTGATTTAATCTCTTCAGCCAAAGCTGTTTTAGTATAATCTTCTATCTTTGCTTGTTGCAGTTTTTCTATACTGTATCAACATTTTAAAATTCTGAAGGTAAACTCCTGTGATCTTGTATCTCCATCATGTATCTTTTAAGAGCTTTTAAATAATGACATATGAACATAGTGGGCTTACCTTGCCAACAGAATTTTAAAAACACTGTAACTTGACTTCACTAATAATAAATATAATACTTCAATAGCACTTTATAAATTTATTCTTCTTTTCACTCACAAAACATCTAGATAATCTCATAAAATAATGCTGGCAATTTAAGAACTAAAAACATATCTAGACATAATTACATACACAGCTAGTAAGTCTTTTCATATGTTTTTTTTCCTTCTAATAGTATTTTTTTTTTGCTTTGATTTCTCCTATGGTTCTGCCTCCATTGAGCCTCTGTATATAACTGTAAGAAGTGAGACAACAGAAGTTTTACATTGTGGTACTGCAAGAACAGAGTGCAACCTACTGTTTGTACGAAGTCTAACGTCTACAAAATGCAGGAGGCTCTTGCCATTGGAGAGCGGCGGATGGAACAGGCAGCACGCTTTCTTCTGCACTCATTACAATTAACTTTTCATACTTCTGAGACCATAGACAAGCCATGCTTTACCAGCAGTGCCATATTACTTCTAACCAACAGCAGTCTTCAGGTGTCCCTGAAACTTTGACAACCAAACCTGACATCGGATGGTCTTTCTCTACACTATGATCAACGAGTAAAATGATATATGTTACCTGAATTTAGTCATCAGAATGAACATTAATCTCCTTAAATCTCTCTCATGCTTGTTAAATCCTAAGCTTAAAGTTGTCAAATTGATTACCACCTAATCTCTCTCTCCAAGTGCGATTATGTGAGACCCTGAGTAAATCCCACTACTGGCTGCTGCCAAGTGGGGAGGTTTCCTTTTATGTGGCTGCAAAAGCAGTTCCTTGTTCTCCTCCCTCTTTCACATGTTGTGGTTCTGCCCCTTTTTAGGGTCTATTCAAGATCATCACTGAAAAGACTGATTGCACTAACCCAGCAGAAAACCATCTGAAATTGTCTCATGGAGAGACCTGATGTATGTTACAGCTAATGCAAGGTAAACAGAGACAGCATGCAGTAGGGAGCTATGACAAGGTGTTAGATTGGCTCAAGCTGTCTTGTGTAATTTTGTTTTTGAAAGTGAAGTGACACAGCTTTTGTAGCTTGGGTATGGAAAGTAACATTAGTTCTGGTTGGTGGGTTTTTTTGTTTGTTTGGGTTTTGTGATTTGGTTTTTTTTTTTTAAACTGCATGTTAGTGCTAGTACTTCTTATCCATTCAGAAAGCACACTTGGACTTTGAAACCGTTCAGGGATCCTGGAATTTGGTTGAAAAGAGCTACTAAAATGTTAATGAGGTTTTTTTAATGTGATTTTACAACTCCTGTTGTCATTTCACCTGAGTTGGCCAAAGCTTTGAGAAGATATGTCTAGTTCTGTCTCCATTACACTATAAAATGAATAAGAGAAGATCAAAGGGTTGCTAAATATTTTTTAATTTTTTATTAGAAAATTAAGTAGACTATTTAACCTTTTTGAAGCGGGGACATTGACCTACTAGGGAAGACAAAACTGGAGTAATAATGGATCATGTACAGATTTCCTCTGCCCAACATATTCTTGCTTTTGGGAAGTCGATGATTTTCAAGCTCCAGCAAATGTTCCCTGTTCGCTTTGACTCCTAAGAAGCTCTTCATGTCCCGTTCAAGGCCTTGTTGATACAAGCATCCTGATGTGACCCTGCTCTACCATTTGGTCTCTGAAATCTTCTCCCCGGAGCATCTTTCTCCAGTTTGTCTTGCTGTCAATTTAGAAATATATAGGAATAGACGAGGAGTAGCTGTGAACAAAATTAAACTCCCCCAAAAAATATCCGTCACAGGTTGAAATAGTTTGAGCTGTATGCATAATTGCTGTTTTTTATTGGTGGTCGCCACTATGTACATTTAAAAGCTGTATATGTAAAAGCTAATTTCTATGTCTATTTCTATATTCCTGCTGAACTGAAAACATGACAAATCTATTTTGGCACCAAAAAAACCCCAACTTCAAAATAAAGGGAAAAAAAGTCTTCCATAGGTATTCTTTTTCCTTCTTTCTTTCTTTTACCATAAAATAACTATATTATATTTTAAATCGTTTTGAAACTTAATGTGAGTGATTCTTTATGCCCTTTTTGATGAAACAAATTGAAGTTTCACTGGAAAAATCATGCCATGTTTTAGTAATTAATATGGCAAAAATTTTCATTAAAGGGAACATACTGATCTAGACTTAGACCAAATATTGACCTAGTTAAACTTATAATATAAGCCCATCACAGAATCACAGAATGGTAGGGGTTGGAAGGGACCTTTGGAGATCATCTAGTCCAACCCAGCTGCCAGAGCAGGGTCACCTAGAGCAGGTTGAACAGGAGCACAAACAGGCAGGTTTTGAATATCTCCAGAGACGGAGACTCCACCACCTCTCTGGGCAGCCTGTGCCAGTGCTCTGCCACCCTCAAAGTAAAGAAGCTTTTCCTCATGTTTAGGTGGAACCTCCTGTGTCCCAGTTTGTGCCCATTGCCCCTTGTCCTGTCCCTGGGCACCACTGAAAACAGTCTGGCTCCATCCTCCTGACACCTGCCCTTTAGATATTGATAAGCATTAGTGAGATCCCCTCTCGGTCTTCTCTTCCCCAGGCTAAACAGACCCAGGTCTCTCAGCCTTTCCTCATAAGAGACATGCTCCATTCCCTTGATCATCATGATATCATTCCCATGTACATTCATAAAGCAGTTAAGTTCAGATGCACATATGGGTACCACAGCAAGCACCTGTTTACTTCAGAATCAAAAGCTACTGCAAACCAATTTAAAAAAATAAAGAAACCCTGTCTAACAAGTAGAATTAGAACACAACAATGGTAATTAAAAAAAAAAAACAACAGCAAAATAAAATAGTAAATATAAAGTATTGTCAGAAAAGGTGAAGGTAGAGTGCACTTTAAAATATATTGTGAAAAGAATGGTGCTTTTTTAATAATCTTACAAATATTTATTTTATGAGCAGGGGAAAAAAAACCACACAATAAAACCAGAAAAAATAAACAGTCTACCTTCCACCTTATTTTATCTGTGATGACAGCAGTTACTTGGTCTTTTATAAGAAAAGATCTTTACAATAATTATTGCTAGAGGAGTTAGGACTTAGTTATCTTAATTTTATCTGAGATCATTGACTTTAATCAAGTTAGTTTCAGGAAAGAGTGCTTAATTTCTCTGCTTCCTGCTGATCTGCTGAACCTTTATAATCTTTCTTTTTTTTTTTTTTTAATCTTAAAAATCAGCTGGAATCCCTTTCTGTGGCAATACTACTTGATGCTGGTAAGGATTTTGAGAAAACAGGATAATGTTATTCACATAGAATCTTTGAACTATTTTTTTGTAGGGAACAGACTATCGATTGTGTCAGCATCCCTCACACTGCATGCAAAGATTCAGCATGGAACAACAACTCATTCTATAATGAAACACAAGACATGATTGCCATGAATCAATCTTATTAGCCCAAAAAGCACTACAGTACATCCCTCAACTGATTTGACACAGAATTCACCCTAATTGATTTCTAACAATATAAATATGTGTTGCTGCCATTTTATTTTACCCTTTTCCAGACACAAACTTCTTTTAACATATGGAGCTTTGCAATCAAATACCTATGTAAAAGGTTAATTGGAAGAAAACCAAAATGCCTATGCTGTTTCAAAACTCCACCTTACTGTAGCTTATAAAACATGTTTTTTAAATAGTATATTAGCACTGAAAGACCTTCTGTATAGACTTACCTTAAAGTAGCACACCAAATCTGCCCACAGTTTCTTCCTATGTATTAAATTGGAAACCTATTCAAAGCAAAGTGTTTAAGCTTTAAAATATGAGCTTGTGGATACTTTTTTATTATTATTATTTGATCTGCTGTAATGAATTGTTGCATTAAATTGATGGAAACAAGTGTTGCAGTATAATGGCTACTGTTGTTGCTTGTCACATAAAGCTTATTATCTATTAAAGTTACAGATCAAATTCTTTCAGCTAAATTGCTGTACGAGCAGCATAGCTCATTAGTTTCTCAGGAGCTATAAGCAATGTCTTTCAGCAAATGCACGTCTTCCTTCTTTGAATACGTTCTTAAATTTGATAGTCAAATTCAACGCTAATGCAGGCTGAATGTCTTCTAGTTTACACCAAAATGAATTCAACCATTTCAGCCCATTTTTGAAGACTGTACTTGGGAACTCTTTCATAATATACTGGCTACATTAACTCCATTTGTTGACATTGCTATTAAATCCTGCAGGCTAGATATGCCCTTCTCCACTGTGATTCTGGAGGAAATGTATTGAAGTCAATGGAGTTACATGAGTTTAAATGGTTGTACAAGGAGAAATGCAGCCTGTGAGTTAGAGTAGACAAGGATGAATCCACTGTCCTCATTTAAATTGCAGCTTAAGCCTGTGCCATTCCCTGAAGTTTCCGGAGGTGGAAGAATGGTGCACTAACTCACTATCATCCTGTCAAGTACATCTGTGTGGCTTTTATTAGGTCTGCAATTTAGGTTCAGTATAAAAAGGGCCAGCATCCTGATTTATCACACTTTTATGACAGTGGTGTTCTCTCTGTGCTGAAGAAAGTGGAAAAATGGTTTCCTGGGAGTCCGGATGGTGAATGAGGCAGATATGTAACTACTGGGATTTCAGGGATAACTCTTTTAGGACATTAGGTCTTACCTCATCCTAAGGAATAAATCTGAAATCTCTGCAAGATTCTTATTTTCAGTTCACACAATGCCTTTTAGGTGCAGTTTCAGACTAATGACATGATAGAAGACGAGCGGAAAAAGCCTAATTTGGGATATATAATCCCAAATACATAACAGTATTTGTACATAATCAGCAGGCCAACTCAGTGTCACATGGGCCAAAACCCCCAAAATAGCCCAAAAAATGTATAAAGAAAAAAAATCCTTTTTACCCATTGGTGTAGTCAACCTGTCTGTGGCATTTCTAGTTCTGTGTGCTTGCCTGTCATGGTGATCATATCACAGAATCAAAGAATCATAGAATCTTCATGGCTGGAAAGGACCTCTGAGATCATTGAGTCCAACCATACACACACAAAAAAACCCCAAACCCTACAATCTCTGCCACTAGAGCATGCCTTGAAGTGCCACATCTAGACGTTTCTTAAACACCTCTAGGGATGGTGACTCAACCACCTCCCTGGGCAGGCTGTTCCAGTGCCTGACCACTCTTTCAGTAAAGTAATTCCTCCTAATATCTAACCTAAACCTCCCCCGCTGAAACTTCAGACCATTTCCTCTGGTCCTGTCATTATTCACCTGGGAGAAGAGGCCAACACCCACCTCTCTCCAACCTCCTTTCAGGTAGTTGTAGAGAGCAATGAGGTCTCCCCTCAGTCNTTGCTTGGGGTTGCTGTGACCAAAATGTGAGACCTGGCCCTTGGCCTTATTAAACCGCATACAGTTGGCCTTGGCCCATCAATCCAGCCTGTCCAGGTCCCTCTGTAGAGCCTTCCTACCCTCAAGCAGATCAACCCTCCCACCTAGTTTGGTGTCATCTGCAAACTTACTGAGGGTGCACTCAATCCCCTCATCCAGATCATCAAGGAAGATATTAAACAAAACCAGCCCCAAAACTGAGCCCTGAGGGACACCACTGGTGACCGCACGCCAAGAGGATTTCACCCCATTAATCACAACTCTCTGGGCTCGGCCATCCAGCCAGTTTTTTACCCAGTGAAGACTACACTTGTCTATGCCGTGATTTGCCAGTTTCTCCAGGAGAATGCTGCATGCAACACAACACTGTGGCAGGACAGCGTGGGGGTAAGGCCTTTGACGCAAAGGCCTTACCAAAGTCCAG
>VXBH01005987.1:111831-132501 GCA_013400035.1 Rynchops niger | reverse complement strand
CCCCGAAGGAGGGGTTGGATGCTGGGGACACCAGCTGGTGGGTCCAGAGGAGTTACTTGTCCCCCTAATTTTGAGCTCTTGGCTGCGTGGAGAGCTGTTGTGTTTAGTGCCTGTGGTCAAAAGTTTGTTGAACTATTGGAATTTCGGGAATACGCATGGACAAGGGATGGGGAGCTGTGGCTGAGGTGCGGAACCTGGTCTGGTGGGAGGTGTCCCTGCCCAGGGCGGGGGGTTTGGAACTGGATGGTCTTTAAGGTCCCCTCCAGCCCAAAGCACTCGATGGTTCTGTGAATCCGGGGCCGAGCTGCCGCAGGGCGAGGTGGGGAGCGCAGCGATGCCCAGGATGCTCCGTTCTCCTTCTGCCTCTGCGTTTCCTCCGGGAAACTCNCCCGGACCGGGGTGTAAGAGAGACAGGAGAATTGTGATCTAGAGCCAAATAAAAGGGAAGAGAATTAAAAAAAAAAAAAGCCTCTCAGGGCCAGATTTTCACCCACAATTGGAGACAGATTTTTCCAACTCGCATTTAAGCGTCTAAATAAAAGCTCTGTTTTCAGAAGCGATTAGCGCCTGATGTGCCGAGTGCTCTTGGAAAAAATCTGACTGTCGGGATTCCTTCTTATTTCTGGAGATTTGGATCCACCAGCCAACAGACAGGAGGTTTCAGCAGTTCNTGAACTATTGGAATTTCGGGAATACGCATGGACAAGGGATGGGGAGCTGTGGCTGAGGTGCGGAACCTGGTCTGGTGGGAGGTGTCCCTGCCCAGGGCGGGGGGTTTGGAACTGGATGGTCTTTAAGGTCCCCTCCAGCCCAAAGCACTCGATGGTTCTGTGAATCCGGGGCCGAGCTGCCGCAGGGCGAGGTGGGGAGCGCAGCGATGCCCAGGATGCTCCGTTCTCCTTCTGCCTCTGCGTTTCCTCCGGGAAACTCCTGCGTGATCCAAGGCTACGGGATCAGACCTTCTGGCTGGGTCGCGCGCGGAGCATGACCCACAATTAAACGCCGTCTGTGTTAAGGTACCACGAGCAATAGCAGCCTTTGCCTGCGAGGTGTCGGGAAACGCCGCATCCTCCACGGGCGATGGGGGGAGCTCTGCCGTCCAGCCAGTGCTCTCGGTCTTGGCCTAATTATTCCTTGGTTAATACGGGTCACGTCCAAGCAGACCTGATCCCCGGCGTGGGGAGGTGTGTGCGTACGCGTATACACACACACGTACGCGTGAGTATATGTTTTCTTTGCTGTGAAGGCATTCATGTGTGTTTTGTGATCTCCTGTGCTTCCAGGCTCCGGCATAAAAGTTTTTATAAACAAATCGATCGAATGAGTAAAGGCTGAAAGAAAATTGCCGTCTCTCTGAGGAAGAAGAGCGCGTGGCTGCCACAGGCTTTTATGGAGTTGTTTGTTGGGGTAATTTCATGAGGAGCCAAGAGCCTCGTGTAAATGTTGTGCTTTTAGGCTCGGATTCACAAGGCTCCCAAGGATGCGCTTTTAAGCAGGGAAGCCATCCTTTTGAAGTTAACGGGGCTGCTTCGATGGTAAAATGAGGCACGTGCTGAATTTGAGCCTAAATATACAACTTTATATGAACTCTGTGTAGTCATTGTTTAGCGTTCCGTTACAGCTGAACTAATAACGCAACAAATTTCTCGGACATCTGCAGCCTCTTGCTGAAGGCAGCGACGCAAAGTGGCTGTGGCTTTTATATGTGATACGCCGTGGGGGGAGAAGGGGATTTGTGACTCTTCAAGAGCTGTGGCTGGGATGGAGAGCTTCCCCTGGTCAGCCTTTGTCCACCCCGCGATGCTGTTCCCGTGCCCGCCTGGCCGCACACCCTGCCTGCCTGCCGCCGAGGGTTTGCACAGCACAAATTTTATATTTATTTTCCCCAAATACTTGTCCGTGCGACTTTGGAAGCTGCTTTCTGCCACTCCTTGCGCCAGTAAAACCTGGCGAGGGGGGAAGGCTCGCGGGAGGCAGAGAGGAGAGCGGGCACGAGCGCGTCTGAGGAGAGTTCGCTCGGGGAAAAAACCCAGCTCAGATATTCCGGCGGCTTCGTGCTGGATTTCCCTGACGATGCTTTGGGTTTGTCTGGGGGGTGTGTTTGTTGGGTTGGCTTTTCGTGTTGCCTGGGCCAAAGTAGTGGTGGGCTTTAGATGGCTTTGCTTCGGTACCGCTCTGTACTCTGTTATGAGGTGAACGGCAGTGGAGTAGAAAAACCCCATTTTTCCCGTTTTCCAGCTCCTGCCCTGTCCGACCCGAGCCTCAGCCGTTCCCTTCTCTGATTCCTGACCCTCTTGCTAAAAAAACACCCCAAAACGAACAAACATGAGACATCTCACCCCATCTGGAAACTTTACATCTCCTCTGCTGCTGCTCCGGCCGCGGTGGGACGAAGGGAGCAGCCGGGGGGGTTTGTCCCTCTCCCAGCCCGCGCAGATGCGCGAGGAGGAGCCTCCCCACGTCCCTGCGGGCTCCCTGGCACCGCCGCCCGTCTGAGGGGGGCTCACTGGCCTCCTTCCTCCTGCCCCCCAAGGGTGATGTTCTTCCTTTCTTTTCTTTTTTTTTTTTTGTTGTTGGGTGAGCTCCGCACAAGAAACCTTAATTTCTCACTTTTTTCCAATGGAAAGGCTACGTCGCGTTTTCTTAGAAGAGTTTTGCTTCGCCCTCACCTCCCTTCTGAGGAGGAAATGCAAGAGAAAGCGACTCTGGCTTCAGCCCGATTTGGTGAAGAACGCCTCTCTGCTATTGAAAGTTTTTACTGGAAATGAAGAAGAAGAAAAAAAAAAAAAAAGCCCCACTTGTACTTTTTCATCTCAGTTACTTTCTTCTCTTTACCTGCCCTTGAACAGAAGAACAGAAGCATTTTGATTTCACTCGTAGCTTTCAGTGGAAAAACCACCCCCAGCTGCGCCACCAAACCCGCCCCAGGTCCACGGCTCGTTCCCGCGGTGCCAGGGCCAGGGCTGGAAGGGGCTCTGGGGGGCTCCTGGCTGGGGTCTGGGCTGGGATTTGTGCCCAACACGATGGGGACCAGCCTGCCGCTCGCAGCCCGGGCTGCTGGAGGTCTGAACCCCCCCTCTGCCACCTTCCCACCCAAACTGGGAGGACTGGCGGGGCTGAGTCACGGGTTTTAACTTGAGTTTTGGTAAAAGGGTCTCCACCCTTGCATTAAGATAATCTGTGTTGTAACTCCTGGATTCTCCCTTTACGAGTCAGCTTTGATCTGGGAGGGCTTGTCTGCCTGCGATCGCGGCACTGGTTCAACCTGATTTGGCTCAGAACAGGCTCGGTGCCGCTGGCGCTGAGCCCCGCGCGGAGACTCTCAGATCGATTTTTTTGATCCAGTCTTATCTGACAAATCCATATCTGCTGGGCAGGAGGGGCTGCGGGGTCGTGCCGCTCTCCGGCACTATAACGTCATGGCACAGGAGCCCTCAAAGCCACCGGTCCCTGTGCCGCATCCTCCTCCTCCCGACACAGACCTCGCTCAGAAAACCCCCTCAGAAGTCACAGGCAGTTTTATTTCCTCTTCCTTTCTCGCACTGACATGTGCTTGTGCATCTGAAGTCATCAAGGCCCTGAATCTTTGCCTCTCCCCTCGGTTTTAACGAATCCCTCCTTGTTTCTCCCGCTCGAAGCGCGCCGAGCCCGTGGGGTTTGTGAGACCTGCAGTGAGAGGCCAATGCCCCGCTGTCCGGCGGGGCTGGAAACGCAGAATAAAAAGGTGGTCCTGGCCACTTTCTGTAGGCAAAATTATGTGAAACGTACCCATCGATCACCCTGGTAACGATGCTTAATTATTGAGAAATCAGAGCGGTGTAAGAGGCGCCCGGGAGCGGGTGCTGGGGGGCTCGGGGTTCCCGCTGACGCCGCTGCCTGGCAGCTGCCCGAAGCTCCGCTGGCTGCTTTGCGAAGCCTGAGCTCATCCCAGAGCGTCCCCCGGCCCGCAGCGCCATCAGGGCCACTGGAAACCAGTTAGAAATGCATCCCGGGCACTGGAGGAGGACAGAGGTGCCCTCTCGTGGTAAGGAGAAGTGGGAAAGAAGTCTGTGGGTGGCACCCGGCTGTCGGCTGAAACCCCATCCCCAGCACCCTAACGAAGGCAGTAACGAAGGGTGGGCGTCAGCGTGGCCATGCTGTGGGTTTCACCCCACCTGAGCTTTTTTTATGCGTTGTTGGGTTTGGGGGGGGATGGCGAAGCCCATCCTCCAGACGGTCCAAAGTCCAGACCTGGTGGGCTGAGGCATCCGCGTCGCTGGCTGATGTTGTAGCTCCTGGAGGCAGGTGGTCCACGCTCAGGACCTTTTCTATTCAGAGTTGGCCCTGGTGGGTGCAGAGAGATGCTCTGAAATGCGCAGAACGGACCAAAATGCGGAATATACTTTGTCTCGTGTGTGCTTTTATTCACGTTTTTATATCGGCATCAGGATGTGGCACCCACGTGGAGTTGGCCATGCGCCCTTCAGCGCTTGCGGACATGCAGATGATGCTGCGTGTTCCTTTGCCCGGCTGCTTTAGAGTTTGTGGCATCGTGTGTGCTCTGGTGGTGGTCTCAGAAGCACCCCAGGGTCGATGGGTAGAAGATGGGGCGAGGAACAAGTCCCACACCTGCCACCCCTCCACATGTCCTGGTCTGCAAGGAAATTCACCTCTAAACATCACATTTGTTGGCGTGGTCATAGCCAGCGCCAGCTCGGGGGTCAGGTTTGATTAAGGTCAGTTTGAGAATTGAAGTTTTAAATTTTTCTTAAAGGGATGAAAATCTCTCACCGTGCCTTGCTGGAGGCGGCTGGGAGGGAACTGGGGGCTTCTCCTGCCGCCCCGTCGTCGGAGGTGGCGTGTCCCGCTGAGGTTTGGGGTTGGGTTGCAGGTTGTGGGAACCCACCGAGTTTCGCTGGGCTTGGCTTTGGGGCATGTTCAGAGCATCAGAAAGAGCCTTTCAATCCGTGGCAACCTGCCAGCAAATTAGAATGGAAAGATAATGCAAAATGGGTGCATTGTCTGAAACTCATCCATCTTTCCTCTCTATTACTTACTGTTAAACTTGTCCTGTCCACAGATACTTGATGTATTGACTTTGGCAAGGACTAACTGCAGAATTCTGGGGGATGATTGGAGTCTTCCTCTGGGCAAGTTGAGGATAAGGGGTTTTGAGATTTCTTTGAGATTTCTTGCATCTTTTGAAGCACCGAGGTATTGACTCCTCTGGGAGGTTGGCACGTAGCTGGGCGTGCTCGGCGCCAGCACCATCTGCCTGGGGTCAGTGGGGGAGAATGAGGAGTGGGAAGGTGGCACAGAGGTTTAATAGAGGAGGGAATATAAGACAGAGCATTTTTCCTGCTCTGGGCATCAACTGGCCCCTTCCTTCTGCACCCAAGATGCAGCAGGTCTTCTAGGAACAGGAGCGAGTTCTCTGAGGCTTTCAAAGGGATGCTCATGGATGACTTCTCATTCTCGGCAGCTCCCTGAAAAAAGCTAATCAATTATTAGGCGTGCTTCTGCGTGTACAATGCGGTTCCAAAAAAGAGCTAACGGGGAGAAACCAATTAGATGGATTTATTAGCCCAAGGTCAAATTGTGGTTGCTGAGATGATTGATGGAAAGGATTAATCATGACGTGCTTGCTTGCCAGAGGTAACTGCTAGCCAAGGTGAGTGGGTCTGGAGGAGACTCTTGCGTGGATGATGTGTTGCTCCAAAATCCCATGGCCGGTTCACTTTTTGCAGTTGGAGGGATGCAGAAGCCAAATGTCTTCATTGGCTTGGCCTGATCTCCTCAGGAGGGTCCTCTTGGATCGTTGCTCTTCCAAGGACAAGCCCAGTTTTCCCTCTGCTTTTCTTCCTGCTACCGCTGCTTTAATCTTGTCATTATACGTGTTTGCTTATTTCTTTCTCAACCTCCTTTGCCTTTTATTCCACCCCCAAATCTCTGTCCCGTCAGCCACCCCGCACCTCTGGCTGCAGCTGGGACCCTCCTCTCTTGCCTTGGCCGGGTCCCCCAGCGAACAGCAGCCACCGTGGCCATGGGGGCTTTTCCCTGGTGCGTGGTTCCAGAGTTGTTTCTCTGTGAAGATTTAGGATGCGAGGGCGAGCAGGTCGCTGGGGTTGGGAGGAAGGAGGATAGCAGCTCGGGAAAACATGAGATGCTTTGAGAAGAAAGGGTGTTGGAGGTGAAGAGTTGGTTGCACTGATGACATTAGGTTGAGGTCTGGTGGGAGGCGGTGGTTTGGAGACAGAGAGGTTCTCTGGGAGACCTTTGCTTTTTCTTTATGGGAGATACGGGAAGAACCATTGTTTAAATCAGTATTTCCGGAGCAGGCTGCAAGCTGGGTCCCTTTTCAGGACAAAAAAAGGGATGCTCTTCTTTCCCATTCCATCCCTCCCGGATCCCGCTCAAATGTAGCGCGTTTGAGAGCGTTTTGATGGGGTTCTACCGCGTTTTTTCTTGCTCTGTGGGGCTGTATGTGACCTGCCCCATATCACAGCCCGGGTTGTAGTCCAAACCCACCTCCATCAGCAGCTTCAGTGGTGAAACCAGGCTTTGAATCGAGGGCCAAGGGGGGTTACGGGGGGCCTGGGCAGCGCTGCAGTGGGGGGACCAGTGGTGGGGAGTGGCATGGCCAGGAGAGGGCAGCGATGGCCTTAACTCTGTCAGAAAAAATCAATGCTGTAAAAAATGCCCTTAATTTAGGGCTCACCCCCCAACCTGTAGGAAACGTTAGCCCAGATCTGCATTTTTTTACTTATATGCTCGTATTGAACATTCTTGATGTGGCGTTAATGCTCAAAACCAATGCTGTGCCTCCAAATCTCAGAGCTCTGGTTTTATGCCCTTCACAACTCAGGGGAGGACTTTTCCATGGTTCCTCTCCGTTCCCATATTGAGATTTTTCTTCCAAACCACAAAGGCTCCGAAAGTTCATCCTGGACCTGCGTCACCTCCAGGAGGAGCGGGGTCAGGCGGTTTGGATTCGGAAAAAAATTCAAGTGTCCGTCTCAAACCTTAGTAACGATGTATTTGAAGAAGGAGTTAAGGTCGCTGGCCTTGCTTGAGCATCGTCTGGTGGATTTGGTGTGTCATTTTTTTCCTGCCTTACCAGTGCGTGAGCAATCGTCCAGTGAGGACCTCACGTGCCTGCTCCTGGGGGTGGCTGCGTGTCGGTGGGTTTAATAGTGCGACAACCGGCCGGCACGTGGGGAAGGTGAGGGGTGGGTTGGCCTGGGGGGCAACGCAGAAGGTGGCAGGTCCCAGGTGAAGTGGCTGAAGCCTGGAGGCAGATCCCGTCCGGACGGCGCTGGGCTGTGCTCGGAGGCGCGGTGGGGACCTGCTGGGGGCTTCCAGCAGGTACCTCCTTTGTTTGCGCTTTTGTTTCCTTGTCAAAGAAGGGAGTTTAGGGATAATATTCCCGCTTTGCGGAGATGCCAGCAAATTGAAAGCCTATCAGTTTATAAGGGAAAAGCAAGTCATTGCAGCTACAACTTTTCTCTGAGTCCCCCTGGCAACGTTTGTGTCTTAGCAACCACATTTTCCTATTTAAAAATGTTTAAAACATTAAAAAACAACAACAACAACACATTAAGCACAGGATTAAGTGCTTTCCTGAATCAAAGCCTAACTAGATAAATGAAATGCTGTTAATTGAATCAGGGATGCACTGTGTTTTCAGCCCCCAAATTTGCATAACATTTGCATTTGATTGAAAAGCCATCGTTAATGTTGTTCAGTTCTAGTAGGTCCCCCCCCATGTCTCTGGCTTTGGCCGTCCTCCTCCTGCCCCGAGGAGCTGCGTAAGTGGTGTTGGTAGGAGATGGCCGGGATGGGGTTGGTGCTTGGGGTCGGGGAGAGCCCAGAGCGTGGCCGCACTCTGCCGTCGGCGCTTGGGCCCTCCGCGTCTTGGTGCCATTGGTCACCTTTGCTTTGAGAAATACGTGGTGGGGGATGGAGAAGGTCCAGGAGGTGTTGGATGTAGGGAGATGCTGTAGCCAAGATCCCCCAGAAAGTGTGTCTGGTGTCTGCGTGGCTCGGGGGTGACTGGAGAGCTATTGCGAGCCCAGAGGTGGCCCCNGAGGGGGTCAAGGCCAGGTTGGACGGGGCTTGGAGCCACCTGGTCTGGTGGGAGGTGTCCCTGCCCAGGGCAGGGGGGGCACTGGGTGGGCTTTGAGGTCCCTTCCCACCCAACCCGTCTGTGATCCTATTGCTGGCACCCTAAAGCAGAGCGATGTGGACAGAGGACCAGCAGTTCCTGCCGCGGTGTTCAGGATCGGTCCCTGCTCTAGCAGAAGTTCACCAAATCAGCCTTTTGCTTCGGGGCTAAAGAGAAATCAAATTGCCCAGACAAAACCTGGGCTAGCGGGGGAAGAAGAAGGAAATCTATGGGGCTGGCTGCACCGGGGGGCTGTTTTGCTCATGGGGGTATCCCCCGCACAGGGGGGTGTTGGGAGCCTCGTAGAGCTCTGGCAATGCAGGAGGTTGCGAGTGTCCTGTGATCCCTGTGGATCACAGGGAATGTTGTTTGGGCTAAGTGCTCAGAAGGCAATAGTCGGGGTGACCTGAGCATCCCACACCCTCTGTCCTCCTCTCCTCCCCCGTGCCACCGCACCGATCCCTCTGGCTGCTTCCGTGCTGCCGGTGATGCTCAGGGCTGAATCCCGTTGGGAAAATAACCCGGGTCCTTCGGTGAGCCCCTGCCTGCGCCGTGAGGTGCCGTGGGGCGGGGGAAGGAGGCGCATCCATGGGGTGTGATGGGGAGATGTGGGGTTTATCCCAGGCTCCGCTGCCGACCTGCTCAGCGGCTGTGGGTGCCGCGGTGCTCCTCTCCCTCTGCCTCTCCGGCAGTTCCATGCTGGGAGGGAGCAGCCCGTCTCAGGTGGCCAAAACTTTCTTGGGAGGAGGCGGCCGCGAGTCTCGAGGCAGGGATGCGCCCGCGCTGGTGATGGGGCGAGGAGCAGCGTTGTTGTCCATCCCCCCCCAGAGCATCGCCTCGAAAACACCACGCGGGGCTCATGCGAAAGGGAGGGGAACCCTCGAGCTGCGCCGGCTCCGGCTCGCGGTGGCCAGCCCCAGCCTCCCGCTGGCCCCCGGCCAGGCTGCCTGCTCCTAACGAGCAAGCGCCCCTTTCTTGGGTCCCTGCCACCGCCGCCACCGTGCCAGTCCACTCCGGGGAATTACCAGCAGATTCTTAATTAAGTGGGAGGCTCTGGCCACCCCTCTGGAAGGCGATCGCTGGGGATGCGTCCCGGGGTGAGAGAGGAGGGATCCTGATGGCTGAATCTGTGCCTGGCTCTTTCCCAGTGAGATTTAAAAATTAAAAACCAGAACCAAACAAAAAAGAAACGCAAAACTTAATTTGGGATTCTTAATAATGACGATTCTGCCTGCTTTTAGCGATCAGGGTTTTCTGTGAAGGCGGCAGCGGGTACCGGTCTGTCCGTGCTGCCGATGTGCTGTGGGTCCCCGAGGGTGTGCAGCTCCGAGGACGCAGCAGTGGCACTGGGGACCAGCGATGCCGTGGGGGCTGGGGGGGGCTCTGGGTGCATTCGGGACACAGGGCGTTTTCCAGCTGCCTCCAGGGCTTTTGGACACCAGCAGTGGGGGTTTTCTGAACGAAAACTGCTGCTTTTTCCCATTTCACCTCGTATTCTCCCTCCTGGGCAGACGCTCCTCTTGGTGCACTTTGGGTTGGACCCCCACCGTCTCGATGGGCGCAGTGCGAGAGATCTCCCCGGTGCCCGGCTATTGCAGGATCCTCCGCGGCGCTTCGCTCTGTCTCTTCGCTTTTCCGCGCAGCGAGGCTTAACCTGGTGGCGTGTTGAGCTCTGCAAAGAGCTGGTTGAAGGAAAAGCCAAGGAAAGGCTTCGATGGGGCAGAGCTTGGTGCTTCCACTGCTCGGGGGCGACGAGGGGCTGACCCAAGGTGCCCGTCTGCGCCGTGGCCCTGTGATGGGGGTCCCTCCGGTTACAGTCCAGTGGCATCACGGTGGGTGTTTTTTCCCCGGTGAGCCCAGCCCGCGCCTGGGGAGGGGTTGCGGAGAGCATCAAGAGACTTCAGAGGTCTCGCTTTGCCTCCTGCCCCTGCAGGAGAGCCCGCAGATCCGCTGGGGGCTGCCGGCACCTTGGCGGGTCTCTGAGGGCCGTGGGATGGACACAGTGGGATGCTGAAAGCCCGGTATCACAGCCAGCGGAGCAGCAGGAGGGTGACACCTGGGTGGGTCCTTGGCATTTGCAGTTTCTCTCTCCTTACAGCCCTGCAGCCGTTCGCCCTCCTCTCTCCACCCCCGTTATTTTTTTTTTCTTTTTAATTAAAAAAAAATCCACCAGCACGTAGGGAAAAACCGTCCAGATTTGCAAATAGACATTTTTTTACCCAGGTCGATCAGCCCGCTCCGGCTCACCCCAAGGATCTGGGAGGCTCCTGCCTTCGGCATGAGATGAGCAGCATCCGTGAGCATCTCCCGTGGGCTGGGGATGCCGGGGCTGGTCCGGGGGGGGCACGGGCGCCGGTCCCGGCTGGTAGCCAAGGTCGGGCGAGCGGAGGTTGCCTTCGTTGGCGCGAGAGGGAGGAGCTCCTGCCTTTGGCACGCTGTGAATAAAAAGCCAAGGAGTCGCTGTCTCACAGAGTTATTTATTTGGAGTAGAGCGCGGCTCGGCGCGGAGGTGGGAGCAGGACCGGGCTGTCACGTTTGGTGGTGCAAAGAGTTGGCATTTCGCAACGAGGATTTAAGTACAGCGGGACCTGCTTCTAGCAAAGCCAATAGCAGGGTTTATTTATTCATGATTTCCTCTGTAATTCTAACCACAGCCGCTGCCGAGCGTGCCGACGGAGCCAGATTTGGAGCTGCTCATCGGAGGGGGGGGTTTCCACCCATCGTGGGGCAACTCCACGTCGAGCCGGACCTGGCTGAGGGGTGATGGATGCGGCCCCGATTCTGCCCTCCCTGGGGCAGGGGGGGCACTGATGGCGATGGGCTGGGAGTCAAGTTTTTGGGGTGCCGGCTCATCCTGGGATTTCGCGGGATCCTGCCGTGCTTTGTGCAGCTCGCCCGGTTGGGCTGAGAAAAGACCCGTCTCCCTCCGAGCGTGGCCTCACAGGGATTTAATATCCGTCAGCGATGGAGGCCGTGAGCAGCGGCAAATAATCCCAGTGGCGTGGTCGCGATGGGAGGAATTACCGGTTAATTAACATATTAATAAAAGCCCAGCCGCCCTGGAGAGGCGCAGAGCAGCCCCTCGCCTTGCCTGGCCAGCGCGGGTGCGGGCGATGCTCTGCCCGGCCAGACGCTCCGGCAAAGGTCAGCAAAGGAAATCCAATTTATTTTAATTTTTTAAATTTTATTTTATTTTTTAGGGGGAGAAAATTAGACGCCACCAGCAGGATTATGGTGCGAGGACATAAATGGCTCTTTTTCTCTCCACAGCACATTCGATTCCGGTCACGTCTGTGCCGAACACATGCCCTGCCCGTGCGGACGCCTGTACCTCTCTGGAGGAGTTTCCGCGGCGGGGGCGGGCGGTGGGAGACCTGCGGGGTTTCCTCCATCGCTTCAAATCCTTTTGACCCTCCCTGGACTGGGACATTCTTTGCATTCTGAATTTCTTAATCTCTCTCCCATTCATTTTGGGATGCGGATTAGCATGTAAACAAGAGGTCTGGTTTCAGAGCGTCCTCCCCCCGGCTTCGCTTCCTGCAGACCCCCCCAGCACGCTGCAATTTAAGGGTTGGGTTGGTTTCTTTTTCCCCATCCACCCTGGTTTCATCTGTAGTAGTGACAAGATTTGGTGTTTTGGAGCCTTCCAAGTGTCTGAGCTGGCGGGAGCACTGAAAATCTTAATTTTTGTGCTTCGTTTTGGCTTTTAGAGGGGAGAGCAGCCCCGAATCCGGCCATCCCGTCCCTCCGGGCTCAGTCTTTGGTGACTTTGGGAAACATCAGTTCTGGTTTTCTTTGAAACCAACCGACCCAGACAGCCCTTTGGGGGATTTTGGTGTGTGTGGGTTTGCGTGGGGAGCACGGATCGCAGGGGATGCTCGAGGCAGCTGCTCTTACCCGGCGGGATGTGGGGGAATCTTCCCCTGCGTGGCCAAACCCCACCGCCAGCTTTGGGCCGGTTCATGCCGAGACAATTTCTTCTCATCGACAAATGAGCTGAGCCACCTTCTGAAGTTGTGTAATTAGAAGATAAGGATCTGGAATCTCATTTTCTTTCCTTTTTTTTTGCATTATTTCACGTGTTCATAAATACTGTGGATTTGAAGCCCAGGTCTGCGGTGAGCAGGTCTTGAGGGTATTTACTCGAGAAAGTGCTCTAAGGGCCGAGCCGCCCGCTCTGGTCGTGGCAGTGAGCTTCCTTTTCTTTAGGCATCTGAAAATTCAGTCGTTTTGGTTATTCCTGAAAAGCAGAGGCTGATGGGGGGGACCAGCCATCCACGGGGGGGCTCGGCGCTGTTTGCGTGTGGGTTGCACCCACAGAGCCGCGTCCCTCCAAGCCCTGGGCACCCAAAGGTGTCGTTGCCTTGGGGTGGGGGCTCTTGGGGCGTCCGGCAGCACCTCGGGGACGGTGGCCGCGGTGACGTGGCCGGACGAGCCCGCGGCTGCGCTCAGCTGTCTGCGGCAGCTGCAGGGCGAGGCGGGGTTCAGGACCCCTGGGGTAAATTTGGCATCGGAATTAAAAAAAAAAAAAAAAGAGTTTCTATTTTGGGAAAATAGAGGAGGTTAGGAAGAGCCAAAAACGTGAGCGGAGAAGCAGCCTGAGACCATCCCGGGTGGTGGAGCCGGCATGCCCGAGCCTTGATCTCCCCGCTTGGGATTCCGCCGGGTTTTTGGATGCGGCAGTGATGCTCCACCGGCCGTCGGTGGCATCCGAGGGTCGTCCCTTTGTGCCTCCGGGGCAGGAGGGCACGTTACCTGAACGCAGGGTTCCCTTTTTGCTCTCTAATCCTTCTGTTGCATCTGGCAGAACTCCCTGCCTTCCCAGCCGTGCCCCGCTCAGGGCTGCGGCCGGTGCTGAAGGGTCGGGGGGGATTTTGGCATCTTGCTCTCGGTGAAGCTGCCGGCGTAAATCCAGCACCCACCGGGCTGGCTGTAATTAGCCAAAAGCCATCAGAAACCCCGGTAGCGTTATGGAAATGCAAAGCTTGCTTAGATACATCACCGTGCCACAGTTCAGCGCAAGGCGGCCGCGTGTCAGACACCAAACCTGCTTTTTAATCACTTTTCCTTTATTTCAGGAGCCGGAAAATTCAAATCCGGAACATCCCACCCCAGCTGCGATGGGAGGTAAGAGGAGCAAGCGGAGAAGTAAAGAGCAGGTTTAAGGACTAATTTCCCCCCCCAGGTTTCTGTACTTGGGGTTAAAGTTGATTTATCTTTTTCTTTATTATTAATTGGGTCTAATTATACTGGATCCTTGTGTCCCCTGTAGCTTATTCCCCTTCCATTAAAGGGGTAAATTCAACTGGTGGAAGCAATGTGAGCTGCACCAACGAACTCCCTGTTAGTAACAGGGTTATATGATTTATCTATTGTACAAGGAACAAAATGGATCCTTTCTTCCCGCCGGCTGCCGGGACTTTTCCCCGACTCTCCCCCCGCAGCGTCCTGGGGCAGGCGGGAGCTTCCTTCGTCTAATTGCTTGTGAAATCTTAATGACTAGAAAGCTGCCTTTATTGATTGATTGCGTTTCCCTGCTCTGTCCTGACAATCCCAGCGTAAGGTGGGTTGGGTTTTTTCCTGCCTTTTCCAGGTTCTGGATGGTTTGCTGGCCCAGTATGGTACTGTAGAAAACTGCGAGCAAGGTAGGACTGAAAAAAAGACGCCAACTCGCTGATATTTCAGATATTTTCTGCTTCAGCTATTTTTGGGGAGTGGGGGGAGGAGGGCGAGGAGAGACACGCGGTTTTCCTGTGTCAGCAGAAGCCATGGCTAAAGATGTCAAGAGGTCTCAGCCTGGTCGCGGGGGCTTTTTTTTTTTTTGTGTTCCCTATCGCTAAAAGGCGAGTCCCGTGCGGTGGCTTCGGGCGGCGCGTGTGGGGGTGTCCCCCGCACCGGGAGCTGGGTCGGCATCGTCCCCTCCGCACCCGTGGTACCCACCAGCCGCCGCATCAGGGGAAGGTGCCGGATGCTCTCCCACGGCCGACGGGGACGATCTGTCTCTGCTCGGCAGATTTTATCTCAGCTTCTAATGGCGATTAGTTGAGACAGGAGGTTTAATGTCGCCCCCGGGACGTTTAATGAGAGTAGAGTTACCATAACCCTCCTAGAAATGGAAAGGAGGGCTCGGAGGAGCTCCTGGGACCGTCCCTGGGCTCCGGCGAGGGATGGCAGGATGGAATTGGCTTCGGTGGCTTTGCTGCGGAGCACGACGGCGTATCGGGATCCTTTAAATGAGCCAAGAAGGTCTGTGCTGCCCAGGGCGAGCCCCAGCGTGGCCCGAGCCCTCGATGCTCCGCTTCCCTGCGGGAGAAGCACGTTTGCAGATCCCTGGGGAGCGCGGCGGGGACTCGTCCGAGGGGGGAATCTACGCTTTTTGGGGGGGGGACTCCTGGCCTGAAGCGTTTGTGCCGCTTCTCTAATTTCTGCCTCTCTTGCTCGCAGTGAACACGGACAGCGAGACGGCCGTTGTCAACGTCACCTACGCCAACCGGGAGCAGACCAGGCAGTAAGTGCCCCGCGTCCCCCCGGTGCTCGGGCTGCTGCGGCGCCGGCCCCTTCCCCGCTCACAGAAACCAGGCTTTCCAGTGCGGGGAGTCAGATTACCCCAGAATTCCTGAATTTTAGCTAAAAATGCAGCAAATCTTTGAGGAACCCAATAGAACTCTGATTTGTTTTCTGTCACCTTCAGATGGACAGCTACGTTTTTAGGCTTTTTTCTGCAGTTCAGGGAGTAAAAGCGTAACTTTTTGCTGAAAGAAAAGTGGAGATTTTCTTGTGCTTACGTGATTTCAGGAGCTATGTCTCCAGAAAAAGTAATAATGAGACCAAATATCGTAGGAGCTGGTAGGAGCTAGGTCAGGCAACACGTGTCCTCTCTGGCTGATGGCGGTGTCATTGGGGGCCTGTCAGCTCTGTTTGCCATCCTGCCCGGGGAAGATCGGAGTTTGCACTAATTGCAAATGGAAGACGCGTTGTGTTTTCACTGCTGTTTATTTCACTTTCCTTTTGCTCCAGCGAAGGGCTCTGGAAAGGTGGAAAAGGGATGGGATCAGCCCTTTCCTTGGAGAGCAGCCTGGAGGAACGCGGGGACCGATTGATAGGTTTTTATCCGGGAAGGTTTCCATCACTGAGGTGGCCATGTCTCAAATGTGGCCACCGTGGCTGCACCGACGGCCCTGGGGATGTCGCTCGTGGTCACTCCACCAAAGCTCCGGCTTCCAAATAGCTGCCCGGCCCATTCAGCTGTCAAACCCAAATTTGCTGTGGTCGTGAGCGCAGCCACAGGAAAACTTGGTGGGGGAGCCGCCGTCTTGTTTTACTCTGTGTAATAACAGGGGCAGCGTCCGGCTGCGGGCCCCGGCAAGGGGAATGCTCCCGGTTTGTCCTCCTGTCCCTTGTCCATCCGCACCAGCCCTGCACTTTGCTCCCCATAAGGTGAAATAGTTTGGGTTTCTTTCACCCGGAAGCACCCAGATAAGAGTTTTGTGCAAGTAGTTTTGCTCTTAGATCTGCAGCCCTTCTGCCCTTCTCCTCCGGGGTGCATGTGCAGGAGAACCACCTTCCTCTGGTCTGTTCCCATCCCGCGGGGACAGGGCTGCTAGCAGGAAAAGTCTCTGTTCGAGCCAGTTTTAGGGGGTTTTGTTGGTTTGGGTTTTTTGTTTTTTTTTGTTTTTTTTTTTTTTTCCCAAGAGTTGAGTCACTGACTGCTTTCTGGAGAGCTGCAGTTTTGGTTTGCTCCGTAGAAAGCCAGGGACGTTTGAAGGAGCTGCGGAGAGCGGTTGCCTTGCTCTTGCTGCCAGCTCCATCTACCGACAGCTTTTGGCTCTCGCAGTCCCTGCGGTCCCGCCGGGAGAGGGATTTGAATTATCAGCCAAAAATCGTAAGGCGGAGGAGACGTGGGAATCGCTCCCTGCGCCATCCTGTCCTGCACCCATCGCTCCCATCCCACCCCATGGGTGCTGGGAAAAGCTTCCCTTGGCTCATCCAGGCTGGGTGCAAAGTCCTGCCAGGTCCTCACAGCATTGATGGCGTCTCCTTTCCCCTCTCCCAGTGCTTCCTGGGTGTTACACCAGGGAGGGTTTGACCCGTTTTAGGCTGAGCTCATGCACTGCCTCTCGCCATGGGACCGTGCCAGGAGGGACCCCCACCCCAACCCCTTCTCCCCTTCCAGAGCCATCATGAAGCTGAACGGGCACCAGCTGGAGAACCACGCGCTGAAGGTCTCCTACATCCCCGACGAGCAGTCCATGCAAGGGCCAGAGAACGGGCGGCGGGGCGGCTTTGGGGCGCGCGGTGCCCCCAGGCAGGGCTCCCCCGTCACCGCGGGGGCACCGGTCAAGCAGCAGCCGGTGGATATCCCCCTCCGCCTCCTGGTGCCCACCCAGTATGTGGGCGCCATCATCGGCAAGGAAGGGGCCACCATCAGGAACATCACCAAGCAAACACAGTCCAAGTGAGTCCGCTCTCCCACGAGCCGGTCTGCAGGGATATATGAGGTTGAATTTTTTTTGGAGAAGGGGCTATTTGAGGCCCCTCCATCTCTCCTGCTGTGCAGGACGGTGTGTCCAAGAGCCACCTTCCCACACCCTGCCCCAGCCTGGGTTTTTTGGCTGCACTTCCCCACGCGTGTCGCTTTGCTGGGGCTGCCCTGGCTGGGCAGGGACCTGGGCAGGCGCGTGGGGGGTCGCTGCTTCTGCCGGTCTCATTCAGCACGAGCCTGTTGAGCTTCACCCGCCTGCTCTTTGCATTTGGCCCATGAGCTTGTGTTGGCTACGGCTCTTGTCCCCCAGGGAAGGCGTTATCTAAGATGTGAAGTGATGGACAGCCCATCCCGTCCCCCAGGCACGTGCTTGTTCCACCACTTAATCCCTCCTGTTGCTTAAAATAAATAGAGGCCGATGCCTTATTTGGATTGCTGTGATTTGAGCTTCTAGCCAACGCGTCCATGTCAAGTAGCGAGCCCAGAATTAACTCCTCTCTCCTTCCCTGGGTGCACGTAACCTTACGCTCGAGCGTGAGCTCCCGGCGGTCCATGGGGATGTGGGGGGAGCGGAGCAGCCGGGAAACTGCAGAGCCGCTCCCCGGCCCCAGCGCCCATCCTTCGCTTGCAGGATCGACGTGCACCGGAAAGAAAACGCGGGAGCTGCAGAAAAAGCCATCAGCATCCACTCCACGCCCGAGGGCTGCTCCGCCGCCTGCAAGATGATTTTGGAGATCATGCAGAAGGAGGCGAAGGACACCAAGACGTAAGGTTTCCCCCCGCCTTTCTGTGCACGTGTATCCCATCCGCGGCTCTTCTTTGCGATCTGGTACCGTCCCAACACCCGGAGCCAGGCGATGCTCCCGTGTGTGCAGGAGCTTTGGCCTGGAGGACCGGGGGACTCCAGGCAAGGGGACTTGAGCTTCTCCCCCATCCCTCCATACCAAATCCCTCCTCTTCTGGCTGCAGTAATCCCTCATGTTGTTTTTTTCCCCATTCCTCTCTCAAGAGCTGATGAAGTGCCTCTGAAAATCTTGGCCCATAACAACTTTGTGGGGCGCCTGATCGGCAAAGAAGGGCGAAACTTGAAGAAAGTGGAGCAGGACACGGAGACAAAAATCACCATCTCGTCGTAAGGCTCCTCGCTCCCTTTGGGGAAAGCAGGGCGGACCTTCCTCAGGCCGGGGCGGATCGGGGGGAGGAGGAGGAAGCGGGTGATGTGATGAGTGGGCAGAGGTGCCTGTCTCAGCTGGGAAGCCAGCCGTGGTGTGGGTGCTTTACTCCCCAAAGCTTGCTTGAAAAATCTTGGCTTTATATTTTCTGTATTCCCCTCCCCGTCCCTTCAATGTTCCCTCCCAGTCCCTTCAGGGCTGCAGAGCTCGGGATCGACTGGTTTGATGGCTGGGACTGGGGTTTACTCTTAAGCCATGTTTTTGGGGAGAGTGGACTTCCCAGTGCCAACCGTGATGCTGGTCCCTCCTCCGTCTGGGACCAAGCAGTCCCGGTACACGGTGGCAGTGGCACCCTGTGTCCCCAGCACGCCAGTAGCACCCATGAGAAGGACCAGAGGACCTGACGTAGCGCGGGTCGGGCAGGGCAGGGTCTCGGTGCTGACGCTGGCTTTCCCATCAGCTTGCAGGACCTGACTCTGTACAACCCCGAGAGGACCATCACGGTGAAGGGCTCCATCGAGAACTGCTGCAAAGCGGAGCAGGAGATCATGAAGAAAGTGAGGGAAGCCTACGAGAACGACGTGGCCGCCATGAGCGTGAGTGGGGTTCGGTCCTGCCCTGCGTCTCGGCTGATGAGAGCTCTCTAGGAGGTCGCCCCGATAAAGGCAACGAGCATTTCTCCTCTCTCGCCCTCAGTTGCAATCTCACCTCATCCCTGGCCTTAACCTGGCTGCGGTTGGCCTCTTCCCTGCCTCCTCCAACGCCGTACCTCCTCCGCCGAGCAGCGTCTCCGGGGCCGCGCCGTACAGCTCCTTCATGGTAAGTGAACCCCGGCAGCTCGAACTGCACCATAGGACCATGGAATCCCAGGCTGGAAGGGACCTCAAGGACCCTCTGGTCCAACCTTTCTTGGCAAAAGCACGCTCTAGACAAGGTGGCCCAGCTCCCTGCCCATCTGAATCTCACAAGTGTGCAACGTTGGGGAATCCACCACTTCCCTCAGGAGATTATTCCAGTGGCTGAATTGTGAAAAGATTTCCTCTTATGTCCCATTGAAATCTCCCCAGGAGTAACTCGTGTCCGTGGTGAATCCGTGCTGGCTTTTCCCAAACACAGGTTTCGTCTGACTTGTGATAGTGTGGTAGCCCCCAGGAGGAGTCCGTCCATAACTTTCCCGGGGACTAATGGGCCTATAATTTCCTGGATCTTCCTTTAAGCCCTTCTTGTAGATGGGGGTGACGTTAGCCACCTTCTAGTCTTCTGGAACGTCCCCTGATCCCCACCACTTCTCAAAGATTATGGAAAGCGGGCTTGCAACAACGTCAGCCGCTCTCTTCACACCCTGGGGTGGGTAGCGTCAGGGCCCATCGATTTGTAGGGGTAGCTGCTCCAGCTTCCAGCTTGAGGATCTCCCCAGCATGGAGAGGACCCTTGCGATGGCCAGGGATATGCCTTCAGCATCTCCTGCTGCCAGCAGGCGGGTCAGGTCCAGTGTGGGTGCAGGATCTGGTCTTTTAAACTCTTGCAAACGTGGTGGAGAAGGTGCTCAGACCCCACGGAGTCGGGGGGTGGCTCCGTCCTCCACCGCTGGGAGAGGTGTGGGCATCGCTTGTGGCGGGGAGCTTGGAGGCCTGATCCCCATGGTGGCACTGAGCCCTGACTGGTGACACTGTACCCGCAGCCTCCGGAGCAGGAGACCGTGCACGTCTTCATCCCCGCGCAGGCGGTCGGCGCCATCATCGGCAAGAAGGGCCAGCACATCAAGCAGCTTTCCCGGTTCGCAAGTGCCTCTATCAAGGTAGGGTTGTCCCATGGGGACCTTCCCTCTGCCAGCACCCGCTCAAGGGGTGCCGTTCTGGCTGGGAAAACCACCCCCAAAGCCCAGGCTGGGGGCCCGATCCTGCCCGTGCCGCTCCCCGCCGCAGCCGCCCTCTCTTTCCCCCCTCCAGATTGCCCCTCCGGAGACGCCGGACTCCAAAGTGCGCATGGTCGTCATCACGGGCCCTCCAGAAGCTCAGTTCAAGGTTTCCCCTGCGCTGCCGTCACCGCGGGGGATTCGGGGTGTCCCTCTCCGCGGCCTCGCGGAGCTGGGAGGGGGGGAGCAGGGCCGTGACCCCACTTCTGAGCCCCGTCCGCGGCCGGGTAAACCCGGCATCGGCTCTCCCCGGGGCCGAGCTGGTGTAAAACCCTGAAGAACCGGGATTTTATGGGATGCTGTCCCATCTGGGTCCTGGGGATGGAGACCCACTGGGGACGCGCAGGGGTAGGACATCTCGGGTGATGCCTGACTCCGTGCTCCCTCCCCTGCCCAGGCCCAAGGCAGGATTTACGGGAAGCTGAAGGAGGAGAACTTCTTCGGGCCGAAGGAAGAAGTGAAGCTGGAGACGCACATCCGTGTCCCCGCCTCGGCCGCGGGCCGGGTCATCGGCAAAGGGGGCAAAACCGTAAGCAGAAGCCGTTCTCGGATGGGGACGGGAGCACCCTGGGGTGGGGTGGGGCGTCCCTGGGAGGGTGGCTGCTTCGTGCCGGTGGCCGGGGACACGCAGTGCCATCCAGGGCACTTCCCGAGGGAACGGCACGACGGGGTGGTCTCTGCCCAGGTCAACGAGCTGCAGAACCTGACGGCGGCGGAGGTGGTGGTGCCGCGGGACCAGACCCCCGACGAGAACGAGCAGGTCATTGTGAAGATCATCGGGCACTTCTACGCCAGCCAGGTACGGCCCCGGCAGCTCCTGCGCTAGCACTGGTGGATTCTCTGCTGGCTCGTATGGGGTTGTGTCCATGGCTGTATTCTCCTGTGGAAGTTTTTTCCGCGCCTGGCTGGTGGCGTGTGCGGGATGGCTGACGGGGAGCTGCGCCTTTTGCTGTGGGTA
>VXBH01005987.1:69755-83352 GCA_013400035.1 Rynchops niger | reverse complement strand
TCCCGCCGGGCGGGCACCTCCCGGTACCGGCCAGCGGAACCCCCCAACCGGGTGGGCACCTCCCGGTACCGGCCGCCCCGGTGCAGACTCACGCTCGATGGGCCACCTGTGCCTCCTTACCGGGTCGGAACCTGCCGGGAGCGCCCGGTTGGCGCCGGTGGGCGCGCAGGCAGCCGGGNGGCCCCGTTTGCTCCCGAAAGTTGGGAAACGGCAATAAGCCACAAAACCCCAACTAGAAATAGCCAGTTTTGTAATTTTGCCATTGGGAGGGGATTTTCTCCCCCAAAAGCGGGCAGCCCCCGAGGCTGACGGACCCCAAAACCGCACAAATGGTCCCCAAAATGCAGCCCGGGGAGGGGGGGGCGGATAAACTCGCTGCTCCCCCCCCGCCGATACCCCGGTAACGCCGCGTCCCGATTTGCTCCCAAAAGTTGCAAAACCGGCAATAAGGAACAAGCCCCCTCCTGGAAAAAAGCCAACTTTGTAACTTAGCCATGGGGGGGGGCGGGGGGCGGATTTTGCCCCCCCAATAAAGGGGCAGCCCCCGATGCCAAGGGCCCTCAAAAATGCACAGACGCTCCCCAAACCACAGCCCGGGGGGGGGCTTTAACGGGTGCAGGGAAGGAGCCTTACCAGGCAGCCACCGGCCCCCGGGGACGCTTTGGGGGGAGCCGGGGGGTAATTTTAGGGCTGGCTCTGCCCTGGCCCAGGGAATTGCAGGGTGCGCAGACGTGTCCACACCCCAAAGTACCCTCCGGGGCGGTGTTTAAGTGGTATCTTTGGTTTTGCAGGACGTCTAATTTCTACTGGAGGCGCCTGTGATAAAAAAAATAAAAATAAAAATAACTAAACTAAGGGCAGCTTGTTGAAAGGCTGGAGGCAGAGGGTGTGGGCAGGGAGGGGACGGAGCAGCGTGGCCTTAAAAACACGTAGTTAAGAGACCAGCAGAGGCTGGGTTTTGTCTTGCTTTGTAATTATAAGTGGCTAAGAATGGAAAGGGGCAAACGAAATTCAAAACGGGCTGCGAAAAACCGCGGGCACTCCCTGTGCCGGCGGCTCCGGGGAGCGCCACGTCGGCCCAGCGCTCAAGCCCTGGCACCCAACGCTCTAAAATCTCCCCATTTCGGCAAAATTTCAGGTCCAGCCGCAGTCAGAGCGGAGCTGGGAGCATTTCTGCAGCCAGAGTTGCTATTCCGAGACCTTTCCCGACATTCCCAGCTGCTCCCGGTTAAAGGACAGGGACCTTTAGGTGCCGATAGCTGCCTGCAGGCACCGGGTCTCCTGAGAAACAGCCCTGGTTATCAAGGAAATATTTTATCCACTATTTAGTCTGAGACACGCTAGCTTTTTGATGCAGAGCGCACCCCGTTGCGTGGGTTTTGCCGGTTCCCCTCCCTTTCGGAGTCCCCCCCAGCTCCCGGGAACAGAGGAGCCGGCGTCCGAGGCATCCGTCAGTGGGTACGAGGCAAGTGGGAAACTCAAAAGGGCAAATTCTCCGCTGCCTTCTGTCTCCGTCCCACTGAAAGGCAGCGGGGCAAAGATCATTCCAGAAGCATCACCGCCGGAGGAGTTTGGCAAGGGTGAGCCCGTATCCCAGTGATTTTCCACTGTGAAGAACCCCGGAGAGCAAGCGAGGACAGCGCTTTCTGCGCTGGCCTGACCTGGCTCCTGGCAACCCCTGAATAGATGACAACCCTCCCATGAACACCCGGATCCCTCCCCGTGGGTGTAACGGCCCTGTGCTACAAGAAACACACTGGGGCACGCTTCTCTCCAAGGCTGTCCGGGTTTTTTCACCGCCAAGCGGATTGCATCGGCACAGAACCAACCCTGAGCCCACAATGGCCACGTAACCACCTGTCCCTCTGTCCGTCCCGTCAAAGAACCTGGGTTAAGACGAGCTCCGTAGTCCCCCTCAGGCCTCCTCGCGCTGGCGCCCGCCGTCTGCAATTCGTATTTCGGGGAAGCTCAGAGTAAAACCGAAGCTGATCCCTGCGGCACCTGGACAAGGACACTTCCATCCCAGCTGCTCACCTCCTCAACACAGCACTCTGACAAACACCATTTCTTTTATAGCAATAAATTTTTGGTGGCCGAGTAATACTTACACGGTCAATTTCAGGAAAACCCTCAAGAGCCAACAAGCAAGGCGACAGCAAACCCCCGTTATTTAAATTCATTTCACCACAGGGGGTGACTTCCCCACACACCTCTGTCTGTGTCCCCCCCAGTGCGGCAGTCGGGACACTCGGCACAGAAAGCGGCCAACTTTGCTCAGTGCGGGTGGCACCACTCCAAGCTGAGGGCTCCCCGAGCTCCTCCCGTCCGTGTGGGCATCGGCTGTGTATTTACTGCTCAGAGTCACTAAGGAAGAAAGAGCAGCTCACAGAATGCCAGACCGGCGGGGGCTGGCAGGGCCCTCTGGAGATCACCCCGTCCCACCCCCGGCCAGAGCAGGGTCACCCAGAGCAGGTGGCACAGGAACGCGTCCAGGCGGGGTTGGGATGTCTCCAGAGACGGAGACTCCCCCACCTCTCTGGGCAGCCTGGGCCAGGGCTCTGCCACCCTCACAGCAAAGAAGTTCCTCCTCGTGGTGACGTGGAACTTCCCATGGGCAAGTTTGTGCCCGTTACCCCTTGTCCTGTCCCCGGGCACCACTGAGAAGAGCCTGGCCCCATCCTCCTGACACCCCCCTTTCAGTATTTATAAGCGTTGGTAAGATCCCCCCTCAGCCGTCTTTTTTCCAGAGTGAAGAGACCCAAATCCCTCGGCCTTTCCTCATAAGAGATGTTCTAGTCCCCTCATCATCTTCGTAGCCCTTTGCTGTCCCCTCTCCAGCTGTTCCCTGTCCTAAACTCATTAGAAGAGTCACCACCCACCAGGAGTCAGAGCATTTGATATGTTCTGTTCTATTCGCCAAGTAGAAATCAGGAAAGACAGGGCTTCCATCAGGTGGGAGAAGCTTCTGCTGAAGTGGCACAGGAGAGGCACGGCTAATGCCAACGATCTCCGCGCACCCCAGGCCAGTGGCATCGGCCGCCCTCCCACCACCGCGCTGGTGAGCGGGGCCAGGCGATGCTCTCGGGACCCGCAGCCCGCCTTGTAAAGCACGCTGCGCTCCTTCAGAGGGAAACCCTACCCTTCCACAGGGAAGCGAGTTCCATCTCCATCCACTTTGTCATAAACCAAGCCTAAAGATCCTCCTACTCCTTGCCAGTCATCCCATCCAGCCGACACCAACCACCGCAACGGTTTGTGCAGAGGCTGGCAGAGGTGACAAACTGCTCACCACAGCCTCGAGCTCCTGAGCAGATTTAGAAAACACTGGAGAACAAAACTCCCCGGGCTCTGTCTCGGCACGACTCAAACGAGCTCGGACAATTCTGCCGGCGAGAGCCACGCTGAAGAGTCGCTGCAACCACAGCAGGGACCTACGGCGTTCAGTGCCTCGTCGGGGAAACACAGCTTGAGCCATGTGAAAGTCTGAGGCACCGGAGACATTAGCAATTAATTAGAAACAAGCTGGAAACGTTTCCTAATTCAGAAAGTGACTTCACGCCCAGATTCCAGCGCGGACGCCCTCAGAGGGGCAAGCTGCCCGCCTTCATCCCCCCCACTGCCACCGCCTGGCTAACGCTCCACTAGCCCTTCCTCCCGCAGACCCGCCTGAAGGACCCAGACTAAATCGCAGCCCTCCGGGGAACGATCCCTCCGCGGGATGGGAAAAGCCAACAGCTACGACAGCAACGTAACCCACCGCGAGTTGCACTAGCTTCAATTAATTTAAGCCACTGAAGTCACCTCCTGTGGCAATCTAACGTTATTTCTGTATTTTCTTTAAACAGTAGGGAAGGGTGGATTACCGTGATCAGGGAAAACACATGCCTAAAATGGGTAAATTAAAATCTATGAGACACCGTATAATAAAATCCAGTTTTCTGCCAGTAGCAAAAAGCTCACATTTTCACAGAACATGAGACAACATTTCAGGCTGAATGGGAATTTACCTATGAATTAAACCCCCTAAAATACCTGATTTCTCAAAGAAAGGGGCACAAACTCCGACTCCAGGTAAAGCAGTATATTCTGACACCCTCCCTGGCTTCCTTGGTGATGGGCGATGAGTCAATTCCCATGACAAACCTGCAGCCCACACGGGCAGTTCGATGACCTGCATCCTCGGGGCTCTCCCGGCCCCAGGAGCTGGGTCGGCCCCGGCCAAGATCGAGTTCAAGCCCTCTGCGGACGCACGGCGCCTCGTCCTTTAGCACCCTCCGGAAACCCGTCCGTACAGGGCGGCGCGGGACACCGAAACCTGCTGAAATCACAGGGTTCACATCAGAATCGGAGCACGGCTACCAAGCCCGAGTTTGAACAGGACACAGGCAGCAATTTTAAGCGCCACAAGACCTTTGGACTATTAATGATACCTAAGGCTTAACAGAAAGCCGATCCCTTCACGCTTGAGCTGTCTCGGAAGGAATCATTTTTCAGTCTGAACTAATTTTACAGGTCATTATTCGGAGCCATCTCCAGGTGAAACGCTGGCTCCGTTCTGTTCAGGAACACATCGTTGAGATGAGTAAGATTTCCCAATCGCTGTTTTTCGCGTTCACAGCTTTTTGCCTGTACGTAGTAGCTTCAGTATAGCCACAGAGAGGCGAGCGATTATCTCCTTTATTATACTCCACGCTATCCGCTGTCTGAAGAACGTTTCGTGTAGAAAATCTAGAAAGAACTGAACAGGGAAACGGCTCCTGTGGCCAGGGCAGCAGCCGGGACCAGGAACAACCCGGCGCGCTGATCCCTGCTGCCACCGCTCACAAACCCAGGCAGGTCTCAGCTCCACATCTGCCCAACAGGGATATTTGCTCATCTGACTATAATACACTGAATTTAATCACACGGGCTGCTCAAGTACACACACAAGTAACCACCACTGGAAACCCTTAAATAGTAAGTTCTCTTTTACAACAGCTCTTTTCTAATAAGCTCCCGAATTCTATCAAAGCTTATTGAGCCAGTTGTCTTCCCGCTAAAGGTATTAAGTGATTCCCGCAGGAGAGGAGGGAGGCTGGGAGTTTTAATCACGGAGATGAAAGCACACCAGTATTTTACAGGGAAAGTACACAAACAGCACTTCAGTTCATCGCCCTGCCCGGAGTTAGAGAGGGAATCAGAGAGGGAAACAGGCTGGATTCCTGTTTGAAAAGCAAAACTGGAAACGATTTTGCAATATGCTGCCTCACTCTTTCATTTTGCAGGCTCTCAGACGTGCCAGCGCAGGGCGGCAGAATTATTTTGTGGCTCACGATTCACAGGCATGAGCACAACATCCCACAGTTTTAACTCCCGTATCCCCCCTCGAGCGCGCGGCGCATGGTGGCAGCGCACGTGGAAGACCGAGAAGGACAAAGTGACGTCCCGCTATCAGCTGCCCCTTGGTTATTACTCTCAGGCTACAGGCAAAACAGAGCTGAGGCAATCTGATTGCAAAATTAAGACTGTAAACAGAAACTGCACTTAGCCGTAACACACGCGCTCTTGTTCAGGTCAAATAAGACGACGGATACCAGCAGCAATTACACATCCGCGCTCCTCCGTTCAGCGTCACTGGTGGCGCGGGGCTGTCACCAGTTCGGCTACGCGAGGTCTACGCGGCAGCTTTCGCCCGACTTCACTTTGTTAATGCCTTTTAGTTCTTGCTAGTATCAGCCCTCCTTAGAAACGTAAATGCGCTAACCCCAACAGGGGCGCAGAAGAAAGCAGAAAGCCGGAAAATTTTAGCTCCCTCCGTGCCCATCCTTCCCCCTTCTTTCAGCATTATGCAACTTCTCATGGAGGGAAAAACTATGACTGTGCATTTCTGAGAAACGTGCCACGTTATGACTTTCGAATGGAGCAACACCTTATTTTCATAACCTTCCCATGCTACTCAAGATATTAACTAATTAGTTATTGCTTCATTAAAAACAAAACCAAACCCAAACAAAAAAAACCCCTCCCAAACGACACGCAGGACAAATCTCCAAACTTTTCCCACGACTGATTTTGCAGCGGCAGGCTGAAGACCGCGAGGTGCAACACCACCGGACCCTCTCGGCAGCGGGGCTGCAAGCCCAGCGGCAGCCGGAGTGAAGCAGCGCTCCTCGAAACTTCGATTTTAACAGATGAAGTTTGGGTTCCAAACTGCAGTTGCGTTAGGGGAAAAAAGCCCTGAGACAGCCTGCACGCGCCTGGGAACAGCCAAGGGGCTCCCTGAACACTGCTACAGCCGTCCCTCCCAGCTGGACCACGGTAAACAGCAAGGAGAAACAACATCTCTGCTCTCGAGACGGTTTCGTTACACCTTCCGCTCTAAACCAGGAAGAAAACGCAATTCCCGTGCAGCTCACCTGAAGAACCTCCTACTTGCCTACACACAAGAATCTCCACCAAATCTTTGTGTTTCTTCCGTGGGTTTATAGGTGATACGCGAACGAAGAAATCCCCCCAAACCAGTGACCTTCTGTATGATTCCATGCTTTATTCCTGCACTTCTGACGCACTCGGTCCACCTGTCCGGCAGGGTCAGAAACCGCCTTCTCTGTAGGGGTCATCATTTAAACAGCGTTAACTGAACAGGCTACGTGCGTGCCTGTCTTTAAACTGTTCATTAGATTTTCATTTTTGCCCTCAATGCCTCTTCTTATCCTAGGCAAGCGCGTTAGCTCAGCGGCTAGCAGAAAAATCAATCGGTCCCCGAAAGGGTGGGGGTGTTTCCCTACCAACCATTAAGCCAAGTCTCTCTAACTGCTTAATTCAGCTTAAAATGCTTTAGCGACCCTTTGGGAAACCAGGCGCCTAGCTCAGGAAAAGTTAGGTGCGTAGTTTCTTGGGAAGACATCCTCCACCGATCTGCATCAGCGTTATTACAAATTTCTCCTTTGTGCAGAAACAAGATTAAAAATACCTCCGGGAACTGTGCTACTGCTGTACAGGTTGATTAAAATAAACAGTAACGACCCTGTTCAGAGTTCTCCAAGTGAAAGATAATAATTAATAGACAGCTTCGACAGGGGACTTTTAGCCTGCTTCCCCGCTCTGCCCAGGAGTTTGGCAAGTTTTTCAGGAGAGGGAATTCAAACAAAAGCTGTCTTTCCCTTTTGGTGGAAAATTTTAGAGAATTTCTCACCTTCCAACGTGTTTGTGCATCACAAGGCTCTTACGCTGCAGTACACGGTGAAGAGCCTTAGACGGTGGAAAACGGCGTAAGAACTACAAATGCAAGCACATGTCACACCTCCCCGTTTTCATGCGACGTTAGAGGGGTCAGTGAGACACGGATGAATTAAATATTTCGCAATACGTGATGAAAAAAGAGGACAGACTGCAAACATCCAAACCAACTGCTGCTCTCGGGGAGCCTCCTTTGGCTAGCGGGCTTGTGCACCTAAGTTCCCAGCGCACAGAGGTGGCCCATATTGCAAAATACACCCCCTCTGTACATACACGCAGGCCATGACTCGGTACAAAGGTAGCTATTCCCAATATTCAGAGACATTTCACCAGAAGATATCTGCTCATTACAATCTGTAAAAGCAGCAACAGGTCAAGAAAGCAAGAGGATTTATTTAAAAAAAAAAATAAATAAATACAGGGACATAAAAATGGAACATTTAAAAAAAAAAAAAAAAAAGAAACCCCAAACCACCAAATCCCTTTCAAATCTTTACCCTCATTCAAAAAGGCACAGCTAAGCAGACAGAAGGCGGCAGCACTGTCCCCAGAAAAGCACTGATTATTTCCGAGAGCAGAGGCTGCCCCCTTCCATCCACCACCAACTTTTTCTCGGGCACCAGCACAAATTCAGGCAGGTCAGCTCAGGCAGAAATCACCCAGCTGGGTCAGAAAGCCGTAATGAAATTCTCATTTCTCATTCAGAATTATATTAGAAGCTTAAAAATGGCAAAAAAAAAAATCTTGTTGCTGCCAGAATAAAAATCTGTGTTAAGGATACCTGAGAACCCGAAGGCTGACTTTCTTCTAGCCTCTATAGGAAATGCAGATGCTTGCCTTCCTTTTGAACCTCTCTCTCCTTAAAGGTGGATTTTAATTCCTCTGCCCTGCCTCCAATATATTACTACATTTATTTTTAGCACAATCAGTGTGCTAAAATCAAAATACAGGAATGATTTCACTTATACCTCCCCAGGCCAGCAAGACAATACCACTTACTAGTGCCAGATTACTTCAAAAAACCGCCCTCTGTCTGCTTAAACAGGGGAAGTTGCTAATTTGAGTCTAATTCCCATTTTGATCACCCTTAAATCTCCACAAAAAGCCATCGAGTTTCATTCACGTGCACACGAGCCCTGGGAAAATGAGTGCTCTTCTTCCCCACCTGCACCCTTTGAAGAGAACACTCCCTGAGCATTGACAGGGAAGAGCATTCTACGGAAGAAATCCAATGGTGAAATAGTACAAAAACGTTTTCAAGACAGGAGTAAAATAACGACAGAGTCTAGTTGGAGGCCAGTAACCAGCGGTGTCGCCCAGGGGTCAATACTTGGTCCAATTTTGTTCAATATATTCATTAATGACCTGGATGAGGGGACAGAGTGTATCCTCAGCAAATTTGCTGATGATACCAAACTGGGAGGGGTGGCTGACACTCCAGAGGGCCGTGCTGCCATCCAGCGTGACCTGGACAGGCTGGAGAGCTGGGCAGAGAAGAACCTAATGAGGTTCAACAAAAGCAAGTGCAAGGTCCTGCACCTGGGGAGGAAGAATGCTAAGCACCAGTATAGGTTAGGGGTGGACCTGCTGGGAAGTAGTTCTGAGGAGAAGGATCTGGGGGTCCTAGTAGACAGTAAATTATCCATGAGCAAGCAATGTGCCCTTGTTGCCAAAAAGGCCAATGGAATCCTGGGCTGCATAGGGAAGAGTGTGGCCAGCAGGTCGAAGGAGGTCATTCTCCCCCTCTACTCTGCACTGGTGAGGCCACAACTGGAATACTGTGTCCAGTTTTGGGCTCCCCAGTTCAAGAGGGACAGGGAACTGCTGGAGTGAGTCCAGCAAAGGGCAACTAAGATGACTGAGGGACTGGAGCATCTCCCTGATGAGGAAAGGCTGAAGGAGCTGGGACTCTTTAGCCTGGAGAAGAGAAGGCTGAGGGGAGACCTGATTAATGTTGACAAGTATCTAAAGGGTGGGCTGAAGGAGGATGGAGCCAGGCTCTTTTCAGTGGTTCCCAGTGACAGGACGAGGGGCAATGGGCACAAGTTGGAACACGGGAAGTTCCGTTCAAATACACGGAAGAACTTCTTTACGGTGAGGGTGACAGAGCCCTGGCACAGGCTGCCCAGGGAGGGTGTGGAGTCCCTCCTCTGGAGATTTTCAAGACCCACCTGGATGCATTCCTGAGTGATGTGCTCTGGGCAGTCCTGCTTTAGCAGGGGAGTGGGACTGGATGATCTCTAGAGGTCCCTTCCAACTCTAACGATTCCGTGATTCCGGTAAAAGGCAAATTCATTTGATGGAAGCTGGCCAGCTATGTGCTATGAAAGACTGTTTAAATCTTAATGCCCACATCAAAACTTGCACAGTGACGCTCGTACTTTGAAGTTTAAACTGTAGAAGAGTGAACCATCTGATCGTCATTCATTTTCAATGTCCCCTTCTCCCTTTGAAGTACGCGAAGATTTACTACATAGTCTAGAGAGGTATGGCATTTACCACTTCCAAACCGAAGAGGTTATAACGATGCTGATTTCTGAAAAGTCAAACGGCAATTCCGAATTGTTAAAAGTAGTGCATGATAAGGTTATCTATAACTGCTCAGCAGAACACATAGTGCCAGACTCACTGTCTTTAACATAAAAATATCATCCTTCAAAGCCACGTGGCTATCGACTCTAACATACCTCCATTCTACGCTGTCCCAACCTGGGTGCAGATCACATCCAGGCTTCACCTCTACGTGAATTTTCTGCTCAGCAGTACATGCTATGCCCCCCACCAGATAGTAAAAAAAAAAAAAAGAAAAGAAAAGAAAAGCATTATATGCCCATTAAAAAAAATAACATCACCAGACTGTAAAGACAGATCTGAAGAACTTTTATAGTCACTCCTGAAAAACAATAGAGCTCAAAGTTCAGAAGCAGATAAGATAGGAGAATAAAGTCATGTTTTCCATTAAGAATCACTCATATCTTAATCATAGCGTAGTACATAACAGGCTGGAAAAACCATCAGTTCATTTTGTCATGAAAATGGACAAGCATGTATTTAATTCTCCTCCATCATCTCTCGGGCAGCCATGTCTCCCGGGTTTAAAGACCAAAACCAACACCAGAAACTTGACCCATCTCCTATTTACAAGTGAGATGTTCCTTACTAGTGGGTAATAAAAGCCTTGTTGAGCTATACGTTATGTTTGTTTGTTGGTTTTTTAAATACTGTCAGTCAACAGAAACACAAAACCATAAAATAATCATTTAAACATTTTATGACCCTGAGCTCAAGTCCCAAGAGTGACAGAAGTTTGACGTTATTGGTGTTGCTGAGTGCCTCACTGCACGTTGCATATTATCATATTCTCATCAAAGGCACGTTACAAGTAATAATCAACTCCGAAAGTGCCAAGACAACACAACGCTATCTCTGCACGAACAGAACCAGCCCTGCACGACAGCGTCTCTCTCAAACTCCTAAAAAAAACGGTACTCGACCCCACTGACGGTCACACCATCGGTCATTATACTGCAAAGGAACAGGCAACAAATTAAACGTATTACAAAAACACTAACCTTTTCAGTTCAGAGGTAAACTTGGTCTGTCACTGACTTGGTAAAACCAGACTAAACCTGGCAAAGGGAAGCACCACCTGTTAAACTGCGCACCCTGCGCTCTGCCCCCTCTTCAACAAATTGAAAATAGCTGCCACACGCTCAAAAGACACCGGGGCAGAGACAAAATCATGCAGATGGGCTGCGCCGTTGGATAAGAACTGATTTCCCAGCGATAAAACCCTAAATTCAGCTTAAAGACTCTTTCCGACATCAGTAATTTAAGATTTGGTTGGGAATACAGGGTGGGTGACGGTAACGTTTGATGCACGCAGCAACGTAAATTAGGCCATCTAAGAAGCATCCGGGCTGTGTAAACAGGCGAGTCAGTCAGTCAGTCAGGTGTGACAGTACAAAACAAATAATCATCACGCCTTTATCCTGAAAGATAAGTTAGTCTGAGATAATACACCGAACAAACAAGCTCACACAGCTAATGCCTTTAGTAAGGATAAGGCACCGTCCGGTGGACCAGCAGTTTAAAGTTCTCCGGAAAAGATGCCGTCCTTTAGACTGCTCGTCTTCGAATGCCGACATCCTGGTTGTGGGTTAATTCTGTTGAATTTCTCTCCTTAAAAATGCAATGTTAAAAATTCAGTAAAACTTTGCCATAGGCTACAGTATGTTTGGGGAAAAAAATCAAATACCAAAACCAAAAAAATAATTTAGTCCCTTTCCAGAAACATTCAAACCAAACCCAAAGTTGGTATAATTGGTCTTTGCTCTTCTTGAAGGAAGCACTTGAGCAACACAAACCAACCCCTTAACTTACTAACTATGGGAAAGCTGATACAAAACATGACGCCGAGTTAGTAAACATGCTTGATAACATTCCTCAGTGTTGCGCAAATTCCGCAGAAGGTGTGCACGCCAATGCAAATTTGTTAAGCAGAAGTGAGAAGCCACAGCAAATCTCAACTTTGAATTTCCTGCCTTTTGTAACACCCAGTTTCCTTTTCTTGCTGAAATACGTACTCTGTAAGGTATCACGCTGCCACACTTTCAGAGCAGTATGTCAGCTTTTGACAGGTTTGTCCCAGATCGTGCGGAGAATCTGCTGACATCATGTCACATTATGGCACTGTTAAGCGGGTCAGATCGTTTAAATCTTCTCCCACAGAAAGGAAGGTCATAAGTCTCGGAAGGAAAAAATACAAAGTGCATCATTGCTGTGAACTAAATAATAGAAAAAAACCGTCCCAGATTTTAGATTTCTGAATAGCAGCCTAATACTGTAAATTTATTGAGAAGAAAATCATTTTGCAAAACTGGAATACAACTGATTTACCAAGAACTTTTTTAGCATTTAAAAATCATTTAATAACAGGCCTGACCATAAAATAGTGGCACAACAGAAACGTAGGTTGCAAATGTGACGTGGAATGCATAGAACCTCCGGGGCGGACCAGCCACAGTAAATACAACAGTCATTATCATGAGTGTAAATTCACTTTCATAACTGGCTTTCTCTTCTGGAAGGTAAGAGGGTGCATATAAATATTATAGAGAAGACATTTAAAAACCATCGCTTTATTTTTCAGAAATGCTGGAAGGGGTTTCAGCTCAGTCAAAAACGAGAAGGTTTTTTGGGCCAAAATTGCCCTTTCTGGTTCATAAAGTTTCCCAGCTTGTTATGAAAAAACCAACATTAATGATTAGGTGGTAGAACATGGTGAAAACCATCAACTAAGGAGCTAATTCTCAACAGACAGAGGACATGGTGTTTCAAAACACAGTGCTTAACAGCATTAACCTTGAGGAAGTAATGCTAAGAAGAATTTCCACCAGTTCTGCTATCTTGAAAAATAAATTTAATCCCATTAGCCACAAAACCCCAGTTCATTACTGAGCAGAATGGTAAGTCCCACATCTGCCTAGGAGGGTCTCTGGATGTATAGTCCGGTGGGATTTCATTTAAAAAGCAGCACAGAAGAGCAGGAATTTTAAGGAAAAGAGGACGTACAGTACATTGCCTTGGGCCTCTGTCTTCACTGAAGGTGGCAACAAGATCCTAGATTGCATAATGCTGCTATATTTAGTTTTAGCTGAAGAGAAATACGAACCTGAAAAAATAACAGCTACTCACTGGTTAAAACAGATACATTTGGCATTCCAGCCCGCCATCCCTGCACTAACTTGTCATTTCCCCCTCATTGCCTCCCAGGATTATGGAACAGTGACATGCCTACAACTCAAAGTCTCCTACCCTACAACTGTAAAACTCAGATTTGCCCAAAGTATGACTACGACCCCTAGAAATCATCCCATAATTTTATGCACATTATATTTATGGGATAGAGCTTCACAAGGTACATACAGCGCTATCAGCATTTTCTTAACCACGCAACTGAAACACCGTTGTCTCATTCAAACTTCTCACTCTTGCCATCGACCAGTCAGGAACACCACGCTTACGAGCTCGCTTGACTCCCCTCTCCTAACAACTCCAGGAATTCCAAAAAGCAATCTGAAGAGCAGCATTTGAGATGATCCCCAACTTAAAACATACCGCAAAAAGCCATGAAAACCGGCTCTCCGACAGAAAAAGATGCCTGGCTGACTTGAGATACTCCATTTGCTCTCTGCTGTCAGGTCCCTCCTCCTCTGGCGACCCTCTGCTCCCCAACTAGCAGGGCCCGACGCGCGAGGGGCTCCCTTTCTGACCCATCTCATACCTCACTCCAACTATTAAGAAAACCCGTGGAGCAGGAACACAGTATCCCAACGGCCTTGTCCAAAAAGCTGAAGAGAAACGTAAGGTTAAAAAA
>VXBH01005987.1:45802-69730 GCA_013400035.1 Rynchops niger | reverse complement strand
AAAAAAAGGAAGAAAAAAGCCCTAGTAAAATAAATTACGTAAAATTCTGAAATCAACATCACTTTTGAGGCAACCTTTCCAGAGACCTCTTGGGTTCCTTTCTTCTCTGAAGCACCTTTTAAGTTGGATGGTTGTAAGAATAACTTTAACTATAGAAGCTATATGCATCTTTTAAGAATCACGTTTTGATGATTATAAAAATTTATCTATTATACAACATAGGTCCAGCTACACTGAAAAAATTACACCGCTTATTGAAATACATTTCATTTTAGAAACAGACTACTAAATAGGTCTATACAAAAAACTCTAAAATAATTTCTGTAGTAAAATAAAGAGTGTGTTAGGAGAGCTACACAAACAAGAAATTTTTTTGTCTTCCTTTATAATGCTCAAATATACTGTGATAAGTGGCTGGCTCACTCCATAGCCGGCACCAAAAGCTGAAAAGAATTCATTACGATACACAGTGATACAATTAATGCTCTGTATTAATCTCACAGCCTTTCCGATTAGTACAAAGAAAACCAGGCCTATCTCCTCTTTGAGGAGAAGTCCAGGATATAAAAGCAAGCATACCTCATCAGCTGATATGAAATTATAAAATTCCACAAGTCTCAGTATCTGAAATTTATAAAAGTCACCAGTAAAACGCAAGCAAAGTGGGTTCAAGTCCTGTTGGTTCCCAGGTTCAAACGAGCACTGCTGATCCAAAACAGGGTTTTCCTTGTTTGTTAACTGCATCAAGGGAAAAATTAGGACCGTCTGCTGGGGCTAAGAGAAAGACCAAGATCCTCACCAACTAACCCTCCGTACTTCCACGAGGGCACATTTCCACGTGCATAAAATGGGAAAATAGCTGGCAGGAAGCAAAGATGTTAGTGGTGCTGTGCTGAACTGTTTTTTTCTGCCAGGTGTCGCAGAAAGTTGTCCTCACTCTGGCCTCTGTGATTTAAAGGCTCACTCTTAAAAAGAGCTGGAGGAGGGGGTAAATGAGGAACCGGGGGGATGGGGAGATGGTGGGGATGGTGAGGATGAGGGTGTAGGTGAAGGTGGGAATAGGGGTGGGGAATGGGGCGTGGAGGAAGCGTGCTCACGGGGTTCAGGTTGATAGGTGGAGTTGGGGTGGTGGCTGTGTTCACTACGGCAGGGACTGTGGTGGCAGGAGAAGTCGTGGACAGTGGGATCTGGACAGCAGTTGACACGTTGGCGGGGCTGGTAACACGGAAGCACTTCTCCTTGTGTGCCTTGAGCATGTTGGAGAAGCGAAATCGCTGGCCGCACACATCACATGGGTAGGGCTTCTCCCCTGTGTGAGTTCTGCGATGCCTCTTCATGTTGGGGCGGCTGGTGAAGCTTTTCCCACAGATTTCACAGATAAAGGGCTTCTCTCCTGCCGAACAGAGATACGGCAATCGGTTAGGCACAGAACATCTGCTAATACTTACTTCAGCACACTTATGCAAACAAACTGCATCCTACCAAAGCTGCCGTGACTGCTACCTTCAGCAAACAGAGAGACAGCTGTTCCACACAAGCCCTCAGTCTTTATGAAATCCTCTCTCACCTTTGGATTTTGACGCACGAGACAATCTTTTATAAGGCTTTGGCAAGGGGTTCCTTCAGACCAAAGCAACAAGGAAGTAAGCCTAACCTCTTATTCCCCCCCGCAGTGAATCACAGGGCTACAGACAATTAGATTTAACAGCAAGGTAACGTATTAACCTCTTCTGTCTCGTTTTCTAGGTTGGATAACAGTTTTGATCCCAAATTCCAAGGAAGGGAACACAGCTAGAAGTCCATGAAAGGTTTTGTCCTGGAGGTACTTGTGCTTTTTCTTTCAAAAGTTCTTACCAGTGTGTGTTTTCATGTGCTCATCAAAGTACTGTTTCATGTTGAAGTCTTTGCCACACCACTGGCACATGAACTGTTTGTGCCCAATGTGGATGCTCATGTGGGAACGCAGCTGGTACTTGTACTGAAACCTCTCATCGCAGTTCTGCAACAGAAAAACAGCAACCCACGATATTCAGGCGTCGCACAGCAGGAAGCGAGCCCTGGGACAGCGCTCAAATGTACGATGGGAAGGAGTGAAGAACACCCGAGTTAATGCACACGCAGACCCCCACAGAAACGCAGAATTTACATTAAGCAGCAACAGCAGAATTTGGTCTGTACTAAAAGGCCTGCTGGCACAGGAGCCTTGGCAAGGAGCGAGGAATAGTCACAACCTTCAGTTGACACAGCTGTTGGCAGAAGCCCGGCAGAGACAGGGTTATGCCAACAGAAAAGTGCTTCTGTTGGCTTAAGGTATCATTTGGAGGGTTTGCAGCTTTGCCAGCGATCTCTGCTGGACTACGGCACGTCTCCACTAGAGGACTCTGCTCACGCAGCAAAACCAACGGCAGCTCTGTGCAGCAGGCTTGTTTTTCAGCAAGGCAGTCTATTTTACAGCTATTAGTTATTGGTATGAAGTAATTTCCTTCTCTAGGAGTTTTACCCCCAAGACTACTCTGGCTGCACCACCACCATCACTACTACATGTCCAGCCGAGCTGTGCCCCACTTCGTGGACGGGGTGAGCTCTGCACCCGCTCTGCCCCCATCATGTGATACCCACAAGCATCCCCATCAGATGACCGAGACATCATCTGCCCCAGACATATGACTGGGTAAGTCTGTCCCATAGGGTCTCCTTGCCGAGGGCAGGCACGAAATGACAACCACAAACACACGTGAACGCACAGTGAGATGCTCAACGCAGTCCCAACACACACGCACTCGGTTCAAGAAATACAAAGAGAGAGCACTCTCTTAGATCTCAAGGAGTTTTGCAGCGAGGACAATAGTTTTTCCCACAAGTGAAAAATCAAGCCGTAATTTGTTTATTTTCACTGTCGCCACCTCTATCTGTTTCAAGTTACTAGGCAGGTCAGGGAGGATTAAGGTAATTTGCATCAGGCTTTGCTGTGAAGACCGAGGGAAAGCTAGGATTCAAATCCTGCCGTAGTGTGTACTCAGAGAAAAAAACCTGACAGCCAGCAGTAAAAGCAAACCAAATACATCTCAGTTTGAACTGCTTCCAGGTGCACTCCTGCTGTGCTCTCACGTGTAGAAGAATTTCCCCCAGATTTTTATGAAACTACACCTCATTTACAAGTCAGTCAGTTCAGCTTCCACCGACTGACAGCGTGACTGATTTCATACTTTATGCTCCCGTATCTGAACACATGAACAGTTGCTGCCTCACCTCGCATCTGAAAGGCTTCTCTCCAGAATGCTGTAGGGAATGTACTTTGAGAGACATACTGCGTTTGAATGATTTTCCACAGGTTTCACATGTAAATGGCATGTCCTTTGTGTGTGCTGCAACACAACAGTACATTAGAGAGGGTCACTCAAATGCAAACACTTCTTTAACCAATTTTTTCCTCCAACTCTAAGCAGAAAAATTATTACTGAACAGCTTATGCACCTATGTCCAAACACACGTATTCTGCCTGCTGCCCAGGACTACAGACTTGAACTTTTTGCTAAGGAAAAAGCTCAGCCAACTGAACTTGCCTTATGATTTTTCTCTTGAAAACAGCAATTAGAGTTAAGCATCACAAAGACACATTGTGAGGCAGAACCAACAGAAGTGCCGATCAATAACTCACCAACCATATGTTTCCGCACGTGGGCCATGGTGTAGAACTTTTTTTCGCAAATCTCACAAGAGAATTTCTTTTCTGCATATCCGTGGACAATCTTGATATGTTCATGGAGGGACCAGAGCTTCTTGAATGATTTATTACAGGAAACGCACTGAATGAATGGGATAAATAGAAGGAAGTTTAAATTAGAAAGATTCAGCGTTTCAAGTTTGTGAGTTAAGCCGCCTATCTTCCTTTTGCACGACAAAAAGAAGCCCAAAACAAGTCAAAATGCTATATACTGTCTCAGACTGCACTTCAGCTTACATTCACCGTTTCACAGATGAAACAATTACACTGAGAGAAGCCAGACCAAGCAGGATGAGAGAGGACGTTAACACGCTGCGTTTTGGTGCCACCTGAAGAGCACCGCAGCCACTGCACTAACATAATTCCAAACCACAACAGCATTTACAGGTGGATGCGGCCCTCAAGGGGCTAACGCAGAGAAGACAACTGCACAGGCACCGCTGCTGCCGGCGTGGGAAGAATCCAAAGCCAACAGAGGTGGAGGCGGCCAACACCACCACGTCCAGCCCTGGCTTTCACAGGAGCACGGCGACCCCTCAACGCTGCAGGTCTGACAGACCGTGAACTGGTCAACGTGCTCTCATCCTTCTCGACGGACACAGCAGGCAGCTTCCACCTTGCAGCTCTTGACCCTGTGGAGAGTCTGGTCCGCAGCTCATACAGCAAAGCAAGTTGTCACCTCCGGCTTTCAGGTTCTGACTCTTCAATTATACATTGCAGTAGGTCTAAAATGACCATATCCAAACAGTATTTTACTCTCTTCCCACAACTCCTGTGAATCCTCCAGAAAGTCAGCCGTGAGCTGGATCCACAGGCTTCTGTACATCTCCTTTTCTCCTCCCTCAATAGTCGGTTCTTGCTAAAGACTTGATAAAAAAAACGTCCTTGCACCATTTTGAAAATTCCCGAATAATCTTAGTTGCGAAGCTTGACAGCAGACACAGATGTGGGGATATCAAGTCATTTTCAGCTTTGAAGTGAAAAGGAAGGAATCGTGCCGTGTTATTTTTTGTTAGCTGCTGGGGTATTTGGGGTTTTTGGTGTATCTCCGTTTTTCTGCCTATCAATTCTGCCAATCCTTCCCTCAAAGTAAGAAGGGCTGTATGCTCTTCACTGCAGAACTAGCGAACACTTAAATTGTTTCTTTTCTGTCCAGGCAAGTGACGCTGCTTCCACAGCGCTTGCATCTCTGGTACGTGCTCGCCACGCGGACGCCAAGGAGAGCCTCTGCCTCTGAAAGCACCTACTTGGAGGCACGTCAGGAACAAACTGTGCTCTTTGGGGTGAAAAAACCCAAACCTAGAGAATAAAGCAATGCTAAAACACCATCAAAAATCCTTTGATTTAGAGTTAAGCAAGCCCTTGAAGCAGTCAGTCTACAATTTAATTGATGAGCAGCAGCAAGTAATTAAGTCACTGAGAGCTACTACACAGACAGTCTAAGATGACAACAGAAATTCAGTGAAAGCGCTAGTTTTGAAAGGATGAAAACCAGAAATTACCTGGAAAAACAGATATATTCCATCACTTAGATGAAAAATAGAGGAGCCAGCCACGTTTATCAGTTCAATTACCACTTACATAATGAAACCATTTTTTTTCCTAGACAAAGCTCCATATCCCTCTTGACATATTAAACCCTACATTAATGTAAAACTTTCGTATCCCCTTACTCCTTTTGCCAAGTGTAATAAAAACAAATTAGCAGGCAGCTGTGAAACACATCCCAAATGTCGGGACAGACAAAAATTATTGTTGAATATATGCTTATACTGAGAACTTGAAGAGGACTAGCAGCAGTCCTGGCACTAGAAATATTTGGGAAAGTTTCTGGACCTGATTCTTCTGGTACTGGATATAAGACACCATTTCTACAATTTATTCTTTTCCTATAACTTTTGAACATAGGAATGTAAACCCTCAGAAGTATAGGGGCGCATGGATTACAGGATGCAATACCACACACGAATTAGTCAGGAATCCCTATTTGAAGTCAAACGATTTTATGCTGTGAATGAGCCACCTGGATGATAGGGCTTTCCTTAAATTTACATTTAAACGTTCTCTGCCAAGCTAAACCTTTGAAGGTTTTATTTCAAAAACTGCAAGGACATACTGAAATGTTTATGCATTTTACTAACTACGCTCAAGGCTCATTATCTTATATTTTACTCCTTCCTTCAGTCTTCCTCCTATGAGCTGAAACATAAGGAAAAATAGCATAGCGTTATATAGAGCTGCAGTTGAGTCTTACGGCAAAGAGAAATTGCAATAAATAATTCAACTGTCTCCCACACAGCGGGAACTGAATACCAATTCCAGTTTAGCATTTAAGCAAACAAACAAACAAAAAAAATCTTAAATCTTTCCGGTAAAACTCATTGGACAAGGCAAAAAACTTGTTGCCCTACAAACTCTCAACATTTCGGCTCTGCAGAGACTGAACTCCAGCTGCTCCACGCTGGCAGTGGGATTATTTCAGAAGTAGGTGGCAATGCTGTGCCTAGTTTAACAAGGCAAAAAAAGCACGTTCAAATCGCCAGATAAAACAACAGTGCCCCCAGTTCCATGAGAACATAAATGCCTATGAGCAAAGTACAAACCGCAGATGAATCAGAAACTCTGAAACTCTTTCCACAACTTAAAACTTCAAAATGGTTTTATTACAACACAGGCTTCCATTGTTGTATAAAATTAAAAGCTGCAAATCTTCTGGTGAGAAAGACCAGAGATCGTTATATTACCGGTGAGATTTACGGAGCTCCGTTTTGCACTGGGAAAAGGGCAGGCTCATGAACAGATTTACCTGAATTCATACACTTCCATACGCATACACGAACACTACTGGAAATTACTTGTATAAAATTATCGCGGTAGGATTTTTAAAAAGTTACATTTTAACACAAGTTCAAATCCTGACTTCACTAGTTTCTTTCTCACCTGCTTGCCTCTCTGGTATTTTACGAATTTCTGATTCCAGTGTCAGCAAAGTGCCGTAATTCCGTTCTCCCTTGAAACCTTACCTGGACATACTCTGTGACCGAGTTTCAGGACACTGAAACACTTTGAACTTTAAAGCTAGCGATAGCTGCAGGTGCTCAGCACCTGAAGGAGGAGGGTTTATCCTGTCAAGTACTTCACTGCAAACGTGCTTGTTTTCAGGCCAGTTACTCTTGCGTCTGACATTCGTTAAAGCAGCTTTGCGTTTTCCCCAGCTCGTAGTTAAATACTAGAGTAACTCTGCTAAAGCAGATGTCAGTTGTACACTCTGTTCCCTGCAATTTACTTCTTTTGGAAGACACCAAAGTGTTGATACGTAGAGACAAGGTCTGGGTCAGGACCTGGTCTGTGCAAAAGATTTCCCCCTCTGAAGTGTCCACTAGCTGTATCCAGGGCACGACAGAAGGTATGGAAATCTGGCAAGCAGGTGAGCAAACCTACCTGGATATTTTTTTCACAGTCTGTTTGCTGGTGAAGGGACAGCTCACTTTCTAGAACAAATTTCTTCCCACATTTGTCGCAGATCTGCATGCGCCTGTGAGTGACGTTCATGTGCTTCTCCAGGTACCAGCGTGTGTTAAACACCCTGGGGCACTTCTCACAGGTTAAAGTCTCCTTCTCTTCACACTTTGATTTCTGCACAGGTGCCTTGGGCTCCTTTGCAGCTTTCTTCTTACGCTTGGGGGGCTCCACACTCTTTCTACGACCCCTTGTAGTTCTGGGTGGTGGGGAAGTTGTGGCTGCTGCAGCAGATGCAGCTCTCCTTGTTCTCCTTTGTGCAACACTAACTTTTTCCACTCTTTTCTCTTTTTTCTTCTGCCTCTCATTTTCCTCATAATCATTACTGTCTTCAGTGGCCTCTTCCCCACTGTCACCCTCCTCTTCCTCACTGCTGGTCTTAAGAACAGCAGTCTCTTTGGACTGGGAGGGGACACCCTTCTCCCCTTTTGACACATTTAATGTTTGGTTGTTAAGGTTTACCTCTACTATAATCTGCTCCCTTTTGTAAGTCACTTCATCTTCCTCCTCTTCTTCCTCCTCAGAGTCGTCAGAGTTTTCTCTATCTTCTTTCACAGCCCGGACCTCTCCTACCGATCTGTTCTCCCTGAAATATGGCTGCTCCTCTCTTTCATGGAGATGTGGTTTACTCATTTTGCTGTCCACCAACACAGAGTAAGGACTTCCTGACTCTCTCTTGTATACTTTGGTGGACAGATCAAGTTCCTGGCTGGCACCATGATAGAACGTGGGTGGCACTTGACCACGGCGACTGTCCTCTTGCGCCATCCCTGCTACATGCGCGGCACAGTTTTCAACCAACTGTTGGCAAGAATTGGCCGTTTGACTCATTTGGGGGGCCCTGATTCATTGAGCACCTTTAATCCCAGAAAACCAAGTAAGCAGCTTTAAATCAGGATGGACTCTCAAGATCGATGCCTGTTCCATCTACACAGAATGAACAAAATGATTCTCTGCTGGTGTTTAGCACTGACGTGTAGGTCACAGAATTCTGGTATTATGGCAAGAGCAGAGCAGTAGTAATGATTCTTCTGGACAAAGTTGCCAACGAACCGTTGAACATTTTATCTATAAAAAACAACAGAGAAAAAGTCAATTAAAAAAAATCCCACACTAAGATTGTCAGCAAATTGTTTTGAGTTTGTACAACTGGAGTAAAGCACGGGGTGTATTATCTATGAGCTGTATCTGCTGGGGGTGCAGTGTCCTGTAGCACTCTCTCAAGCAGAACTGACAGGTAGGTACAAACACACACACCTTTTGTGGGGATCAGAACTGGTACCAGACTCCTGAGATATGGAAAATCAAGGCAATGAATATTCTCCACCTGCCAAAGATCACTGCCACCTGCCTCAGCGCTTGGCCAAGATGCTGATCTGCGTTTCTCCTGGGTTCTCGGGAGCACTGATGGTCCCAAAACTCTGCTCTACTCCCATACGCCTCTCCATCAAACCAGGGACATACCTACAGGGAAATACCTCTTCTCCTTCTGTATCTCCCAAAGGGATCCCATCCTTACCCAGAAAGAGGACCTATTATACCAAACAACATTCCATTAACGTAGATATGCATGAAGAATTTCAATGGAGACATTTTCAACTTGCAGCGTTAAATCAGATTAAGAACACTGTGTCCCCTGCTTGTTTCCACCTCACAGATCGCTCATACAGCCTCTTGATTTAAGGCACTTATTCTTTTGTCTCACTCTCCCTTCCCCCAGCTACTTATTCCTCAATACAGTAGCCAAACGATAGTACATTTGCCCATCTAAATTTCACTTGCAGTTATCCAAGTTGGAACTTGACCAGGACACCGCTACTTCCTCTTGCAAAAACCACCACGTGATCCCTAATGAATACAAGTAATCATGCTCTCGCATCTATTTTTCACCAGACAATTACATTCTGGTAGCAGAGTATCGCAACATCAAGCCAAGATTTTTGACCGTGCAGATCAAATCAGAACTACATTGGAACTCCTGGCCAAGCAGCATACTCGGAACTAAACCTGTGACTAGAGGGTGCAGAAGAGGAGAATTAAGGAGAGCGCCTCAGAGACATCCCATGACTTGAGAACAAAGAAGGTCCCTAACAAAAATGGATGGATCGGGCAGCTAAACGCGAAGAAAACCAGATCCCCACTACTGGAATCGGAAAATTTTCTTGAGGCTATAAGCTTGGGCTAAGTCCAGCAGACAGGTATAAAACACTTGGAATTCAGACTCATAGGGCCATTTTTATTAGTAGTATTCTTGGAGCAACAATAAAAAACAACCAACCTAAAGCAGTATTACAGACATGGATTTTTATGATAACTTCCTTCCACATCGCACCGAGTTAAAATACTCTTCACACTATTAATGCAGTAACTTCCACCCAAAAGTGTTTTAATACAATTTATATATTATAGTTTCTATTTAACTCTTGCACCAGAAATTTCCCCCTTTGAAGTGAATTTAATTGTACAGGAGATGAACCTAGCAATGGTCTCGGTAGTGTGAATAATAAAGGAGACTGAACTGTGCCCTACAATCTTTGTGAAGTGACACGCCGGGGAAAGAGACGGACCAATAACCAGTCGTCTGATTATTAGCACAGATTCTTGAACGGTTCCCCAATATTTCCAAATGCCCTCAAAAAGTGCCCTGAAGACGCCCGACAGAGTGACCTGCAGCCAGGCTCACAGCACGGCAACAGCGGGGTCCATTCCTCGCTCCATCCCCAGCAGGGTCCTGGGTTCCAGCTTCCCAGCTCCACCGTCGAGGCAGGAAGACCAGCGCCAAGGCCCAGCTGATGGGCTGTTAACATTGGCTTGTGATCACAAGTAAAATTCAGATGGAAAAGCTGGTAAATAATAAAATAAACCCGTTGTGACTTCAAGCCAAAATTAACAACCCTATACCCAGGAAGGCCCTTAGAAAGCAGTGAACATGATGAAACCCACCGTTTAGCTTTTCCTTTAACAAAATTTAATAAATTATTCAGAAGCTCAGAAAATCACAATGTCATGTAGAAAACGATACCCGATTATTTCCTCAGCATATTAAGCTACTCTCAAGTTGCAGGAGTGGATCAGGAAGGCTATCAGAATGCTGCTGCTAGATAGTCAGAAAAGGCAAAAAACTCGTCATGAAAAGGAAGCTTTACCTCCACCCACCCTCTATTTACCGCATGTCAAAATATTCTCTTTCCATATCCCGCCGTCATTTCACCTCTGCTCATTGAAGGGATATTCTGTATAATAAACCCCTTTGTATGAACACAGCACCACTTCAAATGAAAAACAACAAAGGGGCTTATTCTGAGTTATCAAAGCTATTTGGTCTTAAAACCACTTCACTCTGCAGAATCAGTAACCTACTTTCACTTTGAATACACCGCCTGCTACCCTCAAGGGACCCGCAACTTTCGAACAACACTATTTAACAGTCAAACGGCTGGTAAAGCGAAGCCCTCCTTACACGTTCAACACCAGCAACGCACCACTACGCTGCTGACGGTTCGGAGGGATGGTACTTTAAATACCGCCCAAAACAACTTCATAGAAGGATTTTTTGCCTTCTGTTTCTAATCCCAAAGGTAAGAAAGCAGCATTTGGGTGGTTTTATTTTTGCCTTTTTTTTTTTTAAAAAGAGGAATCTGCTTTTTTCAAACCTGGTGAACCGCTTGGGCTCACAGAGTCAATTGCAGCCATGCTACAGAAGAGAGCAATGCAGGTTCTGATTAAAATGGAAAAAGGACACACAGTCTCAAAGCAATTTTTGAAGAAGCTTATCGAGACGTAAACCTCAGGAATAACTGCATTACGAGCATAGAATGAACATATGAAGTTCATGCAACGCTTAGTAATCAAAGATCATACAAAAAGGGTTTGCAAGCCTAAGAATATTAAAGGCTCCAACCCAGAAAAAAAGTACAAACAACTTGCAGACAAACGTGTAGGTGGAGGAAGCATGTGCCTACAATGCTTTCGCTACTTCTAAAGAAAAACCGCATTTCTTCACATTATCTGTACTAAAAATAGAACAATTTATAGCAGAGCGCGCTAGCACAATTACCTGCCCCAGCTCGGGCTCAATGGATGCCTCCAAATCAGCACAGACCAAGCGCAATATACTCTGAGGTTAATGACTTTAAATTACATGTCCTTAGTTTGCCCTCGGAGAGGGACCAGCTTGACAGTCTGGCTATCTCATATTTTCGTCTAACCTGTGCCAAGGACGTACGATTTGACTTCTGGCAAGCGTCCACCAGAAGCAGACGCTGTGTAAAAAGAAAAAAAAGAAAATACACTGCCGCTTCCAGCTTTTGTAATAAGCGAAGTGGTTGCGCAGTCATTCCTGCCTATCGAGGCTCCCCGCAAGCCTCTGACCCTGCCTGGCCCACAGCTGTGTGCCAGCTCCACAGATGGACACTCCACTGCCCATTCCTCCTACCCACATGTTTCTGGCGGCTCCCAGAAAAAGACACAAGGGGCACTTTGGGGCACGGCGCAACCAGCGATGACCCCGCCGCTCCTCATCAATGTGGCCTGATTTTTTTTTTATTTTATTTATTTTTAACCAATTTAACTGCTGCCCACAGAATGTTATCAAAATTAGCTCTGAAAATTGACAGACGCTGGTCTAATTCGCCTTGCTGTAGGTTGGCAAGTCTAGGAGTATCGCAAGCACAAGGGCGATTTGTCCACAGGCACAAAGACAGCACTGTATCAATTTAATACTTAATCAACATCTGGAAGTTCCCCCACTCTTCCCAGATAGCCATAAGTACCAGAAAATGCCTTTAAGAAAATACCCATGCCTCAATTCACAAATCAGTGGCATTTGCTTGTGTAAGTTGTTACACACGCTAGAAGGAAAAAGAGGAAGAAGGGTAAGAGCTTGGGGCTTTCCTGCAGCTCACCTACTTCTTGCATGAAAAGCAAATACTATTAAAAAAAAAAAAAAAAAAAGAGATTGCAATAGTCAATGTACAACATGACAAATGCATTAACTTCTTAGCCATCCATTATTTTCTTTCTTTGTTATAATACAGCCTTTTCAAGACAGGCACAGAACATAATTTTTTGGTTTTATGAGCCACTTGTACTAGATTTCACTTCCAACTCGGTACACTACAAAGTGCTCGCAGTCTTAACACAGCTCACAAGACGCCAAGACAAAAATGCTTTCGCACCCAACACGTGGGGGAACCTGCGCCACAGCACCGAAATATCACACACCTTATACAAGCATCACAAATAATTTGCACGCTTCCCTTACAGCGCAAGACCTGTAACTTCACATGAGACAACCCCCAGAACTTCTTCTTCTCCCCCTCTTCAGTTCAAGAGCAGACAGATTTCAGCAGCTTTTTAATGGATACAGTCAAGGGGCACTGTGGGGAACGAACAGATTTTCCACTCTGCCTTTAGGTATACAGATCACTACACATAAAAGCAAGTTCAATGAGAAAGTCCGAGCACCTTGAAAGTTGAAATTTTCTTTTCCCTAAAACAAGACTTCTCTCAGACTGCAGTTAGAAAAAGTTAAGGAAAAAACAAGTTATAACTGTGTTATAGTTAAAGGCAATGCCATTTTGCATATGCATTAACAACCTAAAGTTTTTAAGGATCCTGGATGCCTTTCAGTTTGAAGCTACAGCTCCATTAAGTCCTGGGGCAACCAGATTTGCACGCAGTTTACAGGTGATGAAACAACCACGCGCATAAACAAATTATTTTAATTATTTAAGATAACGCACCAATTTCAAACAAGTCAAGTAGCTGTTGAAGAAAGTACAGTCAGAACAGGACTAAAGCGGTGGCTGCAGGTTGGGGGGGATTAATTAAATACAGCTCCTACATTATGCCAAGCCCGGGACACGTTACAGCCTGGCCACCACCCAAATTTCTAACCAAAACGGGAGCGCCAGCTTCCCTGCTTCCCTTCTACTCATCAGGTAGAAGTTTCTAGTACGGCTAAATCCTGTGTGAATTCAGAATGCAAGTTAGGTCAACCCTTTCAAAAGAGCAGCATCATTTGAAGTTAAATGCTTTCACACTTACTAGTCACATTATTTGGATACAGAAGTATTAGAACTATGATAAACTGGCACATGTTTATTTCAAAGGGCTGATAAGAGAACGCATCATTCTGGTATGTATAAATGTAGAGGTAAATAAGAGTGTGATTCCTCCCTTTGCTTCTATTAATATTAATCAGTGTTACCATTAATCAATTTCAAGTCAGCATTTTTTCAGCAGACAGGACAGAAACACAAGAAAATGCATCAGAAAAATATAATTTTCATTGCACAGGTACCCCTTAGCTTTAAGTATACTGCCCAACTTAAATTTCTGCTTTGTTTTCCCAAAAATAACAAAACATCAATGCTTTCTCACTACAACTCTGCTCCTTAGGTAATGTGAATTCTGCAAACCATATTAGCAAGAAGTAACTAGAGATTGAAACGTGAAAGTACAAAGTGTTTGAGTAAAATGGTCCAGTCACCTACAGTTCAATACAGTAGCGATATTTCAGAGCACATGACAAAAAAAGTTTCAATATCCTCGCACAGTTTGAAGAACAGGTGCGTGAAACAGAGCAGCGCACAGGCACAGCGATTCCCAGTTAGTGGGAAAACACATCTGGTACAAGTTACATCACGTCAGCGGAGAGCAATCAGGGCTATAACACGAGAGGGAATTATTTATACCCTCGTACAATCGCTCCTTTCTTGTGCATCTCAGCCGCTTTGTATGCAAAAACACTGAAAATACGTTCTTAAGTGCTAAGTTTTATCTCAAGACAGAGCCACAGTCAGCACATCCTCGCAGTCTTTGCATTTCTTTGGGTAAGTACTCAAGCCTGCCTTCGCCCATGTAAATGCAAAACAAGAAGACTGACCGCTACTAACGATCCACTCTGCCAGAGCACAAGGGACAGCTTGTAACACCCACCTCAGAGATGGTATCTGGAATAGGTTCACGCTCAGCAGAGCTACAAAGGCAAGGAGGGAAGGGTAATCCCACCGCCGCATCAGCGGGACAGCGCTGGGCAGCCGACTCCGGCTTTGGGAATGCGGGGTAACACGGCGAGAGGATATTCCGAAACCGCATTCACAATTCCTGGGCCTCTTCTGTGAAAAGCAGAAACAAGCATAACTCTCTTCTTTTCACTGCAAGCTCTCAATTCACTTGAAACAGATTTTCCCATCGACTCGCATAAAAGATCAGACATAAAATGGTGTGCGGCGCTGTGGCTTGTATTTTGGTGAAATTAAAGCTATGCAACATATTTGGGCATCTCTGTCTCAAATGGATTAGTCTTGGTACAACGAAGCAAACCGACATGCGCATCATAAAAACCCAACAAGGCCGGCAGCAAGGGAGAGTATTGCAGGCAGCCTTGGCAGGGAAACAAAAGACTAGAGAGTGAACAAATACTGCCCAGTTCGCCAAGGAACGCTCCGGGCAGAAGTACGTATGGCGGGGTGGTACACGAAAGCCTGAAGATGCAGTACAGCATCCAGACTGTCCCATCTTTCAGTTATTTTTTCCGACCATTCCTAAAATAATCTATGATAGGTATCTCGCTAACTCAGCAGGCGACATATTTTCACTGTATGGAACCTGGCTATTTGCCTGTAAGTATTTAACAGTTTAATGGAAAATGAAGCAGACCATATTTCCAATTCCAGAAAGATGCCTTTATATAATATCCTGCGGCTAAAACATAAAAACTATGATAAAAAAAAAAATCTCCAGGCTTTTTTCCATTTCTTAAGATTAATTATTTGGCTGTATCTAGAAATCTGGTTTGAGGGACAAAGGCTTTCAAACCAGTGATTTCCAGAACTGTGAAGCTGGAATTTTTTCAAGCATTATCTCCACAGAAAGTAGTTTAAGAGGTTGCCATTTCAGAATTCAGCAGCATTATAATCCCTCAGCTTTTGCAATAAGCTGAAGGGTTTCTAGTGGCTATGAACTACTTTTAGATATGCCGGCCATAAACCTCAACATTTTGCTTTTACTAGGCAAAACCACCTTGAAAGAAGTTGTAGTACACCACGACGTACACTCAAATTAGAAGTCTAAGCCCTTCCTACTACCTGAAATATATAAAAATTAAACACCTGTGACTGAATTAGGAACTTCCTTGCATTGAAATCTATTGTTGTGTCTCATCTACATCATTCAGTGCAAACGAACAGAAAGCAAGATTAAAACAAAACCAGGTAGTCGCCACTTAACAGTAGCCATTCCCAAGTGTACACCTACCTTTCACATTTATTATTTTTCTGTAATTGTTTGATAACTTGAAGACACACAGTCGAGGCAAAAAAGCTTTGTATGACCACATTAAGGAATTATCTGCCCCTTCAAATTGTACACTCATCAAAAGATGTGCCAGAAGTTCAAAACTACCCACTGCTATGATACTGAAGGGCAATTGTTTCCCTCATTAGCCTGTTCTTTGTTCCAAATCACTTTTTATTGCCCAGTTTTCCTCTTGTTCAGCAGCTAGATTCCTTTTTGCTTTAAAAACTCTTGCTTTCATCATTATCCGCTCACATATCTTGAAGACTAGTAAAAACTTCACTAAGATTTTAAACCATCGATTTATATTCAGACGCCAGTGATGACACTTCTTATAAAACATCATTAACTTATTCTCAGATTGCAAACGCTTGCACTAACAATATAGGCTACACACAAAGCCATATGAAAACAAGAAGGCAATCTAGCATCAAGAGCTGTACTTCCGTTTCCCAAAGTTAGCATTTTTCCTCCCAGAAAGGAGGAGTGGAGAAAGACCCGCTAGATGTGTAGAGCACATGACGAATATGTAGACGGCGATCAGTTGAGAGAGCTCCAAAACAAATGTAAATGGTCTGTTCGCAAGGTGAAGCTGACAGGTATAGCTCCCACCTGGATGTTTATTCTGGAGGAAAGGTGTTTCTCCTTTTTTTTTTTTTTTTCCCAAGAAATAATAAACTTTTATATCCAGAAGAGGCTTACATCCTCTCCCAGCAAGCCCTACAGGAGACCTTTGCAATATGCAGAACGGAGGTAAAAGTTTTGTGTATTTTACAGAAGGGTTCAGTTTAAGAAAACTCACACACAGGTTCAGTCGTTGATCAGCCGGTACATCACAGCTCGGAATGTGCTCCTGCACTATTTATTTTTTATGCTGTTATAACGAAACATTTAAAATAATCTCATCTGAGTGCGTGCTGCTACACACACACACTTTACAGAGTCCCTCAGTCACAGCTTAATGGAGTTTTTGAAAAACAGTTTGATTCGTTTTCAGTCTATCAGTTTATCTCAAAAAAACCTGCTAAATATTTTGGAACTTTGCTGAGAGTGGTACGTAGCAGAAAAAATAAGGTTTAAATAGCAAAATCTTCTTTGGCCTCGGGGAAGTGTGAATTTGATCTCTCTAAAATGAAGTTTGTTCTTCTCACATCATTGGAATGTGCTTACAGATAGGTTCAACATCCTCTCCATTTCTCATTTAGAGCTCTTTACACACTAGATAATTTTGACTTTGAAACCAGCAACAAGTTTGTAAAAAAACCTCCATAGCAACAAGAAAGCCTGCACCAGCTGTGCAACCGTCCCCCGTTGCTCTCACTGGTAAATGCTGTGCTGATGGAGAGTTAGCACAAGGAGCTTTCCCTTCTCTTCCTCGCCTGGGCTTCTCTTAGTATCTCCTCCTCTCAACCTGCCCACAAAAACACACCTGCATTCGTCTGTAGAGCTTCAGTTTTATAACTTCGAGCAGCATTTTAACTACTGAATCACCAAACGCCACTCAGATCAAGCCCAGCTAACCTTGCAGTTAATACACAGACAATATGTGTGTTCATGCAAGCACAAATCACCAGCAGAAGTTTAAGAAATCTGGTGTTGACAAAGTCTAAATGTGCCAATACCAAAACTATACCATTGTAAGCGTTTTCTTCTTGCACAATGTCACAACGCTCCTGTAAACCCTGAATAACCATTCACTATGCTTATCTTCCACTACCCATTACTGTCTTGTTTTGAGCTACTGAATCTTCTGAACCATTACACACAGAGTTTGTTTTAGACGCACAACGTAAACTTGTGGGAAAACAGACCATCTTGCTTTTATAATATTTACATAATTTAACAAAGCACATTTAACAACACACAAATTTATCAGCTTTCAAAAAATGCTAACCAAGTAATAATACTTCAACAGAACTCCTACTTGCGCATATTTTATATCTGCAAGTAGAAACTACCCTCAGCACGCTCCCTCCCGTTAGCAGAGTTAGCCATGGAGATACAAAGCTGTTCAGCAAGTCTGTGTGCGATCAGGACAGCCCCGGTACCACGGCAGCAGCTCATCTCAACCTTCACGTCTTTCACAGGTGCAGTTCTCAAGCATAAATACTCTTCCCACTGATACAGTGGGTTTTATTCCCAGTTTTTCCTCTAATACATTATGCAGCTATGGACACCTTATCTCCACTTTGTATTTAAATTTCCTTCTGGGCAAAGTGAGGACAATTATCAACTAAGGCTGCAACTTGTTCATTTTAATCTGATCTAAGTCTGCGTGGCTGCCAAAGGAGGCAGTACGCTCTCCCTATTTACATGCCAACGCTGGCATTCTTATGGTTGCGTGGTGAGATGCCTTGGGAAATCAGTCTGCCTGGAAAATAACCATTCCTTGGGATAAACATCCAGCTCCATCAGTTCTCTGAACCAGCTCACGGTGCAACTTCATGAATACTTCCATCCATTATAAGATTTTGCTTCCTGAAATGCTCAATTTGTTCTACAGGTGCAATCTGGCTTTAACCATCCATAAAATACCAAGGTAAGAGAATCAAATCAGAAGCACAACAACAACTTTCTGGAAAACATCTGAGGATTACGTTTAAGAATTGAGGCTGAAAAAAATCATGTATTTTCAAGAACCTGTAGCAAACAGGAATTTTTCTCAAATGACTTCAGCCTTTGAGTAGCTCACGCTTTCATTTAAAAATAACAAGTTCCTAAAGATTATGAAAATATTCTTAGATACGAGAGCTCTCTCCTTCCTGACATGTTATAATCTAAACCCACAGATTTATCCTAACAACAGCAGGATCAGAGTTACAGGCTTCCAGTCAAATTCACATCTTGGCAAAGGTCTGAACGAGCTATCACAGCAACCACCTCGGGACCTACCCAGTGACGCACAAATTCCAAATCGCAGCAATGAGATGCTGTCTATACAGCAGCCAGCAAGTTTCAGGGTGAGAGAGAGAACACTTGAAAAAAAACCCAAAACCTTTCTTTTCCCTCTTGGCAAAAAGGAACAACGCTTACTCAGCTCCCTGAGCAAGACAGGGAGCAGCATCTCAGTAAGAATCTCAGTCAGGTTGGGGTTATTCGCGTGAAGGGAGGGTGAGAAGGGAAGAAGAGTGTCCACTGACAGCAGGGATAATTAACTTCATCTTATTGTCTGAATTTAAAGTGCTTGGAGTGTGGGATAATAGAAGTCGGTTGTGCACAGGAGAGATTATGTTAAATGATTTTATAGCACCATAAGTGGGCTAGGTAATTTATCAAAGATAAGTAGAAGGCGGGATCCTTCATCAAGAAATCTGCAGGTTAGAGGAAAAGCTATGAAAATCTAAAAAGAAAAAAATGACTGGTTTAGGAAACAAGTTTTAAAAAGGCAGTAGAAAACTGTAATAAAGAAAGAGTAAGGCAAGGGGACATCAAACAGGAAAACACAAGAATTGGAATGAGTTTAGAAAGGTACAAGTGAAAGAAGAAAAGTGCAACAAGGTACGTGTTAAAACATAACTGCCTGGCAAAAAATTGCAATTAAATTCAGAATATAATTTTTCCAGACCTTTAAACTGCAGTCAGCATGGCATTTCACTCTGACTAATAGATTTTGTCCTGCAGCTAGTAAGTGTGAAATGAATGATTCAAGACATGCACTTTACAGTAAAGCAAACTAGAGATTCTCAGCAGCCATTTTTACTATTACATGACACGGGCGACGAAGATTTATTAGGAAATGTGTCTGTCCCTGCTAAAGACTTCTGATTTCACGTCTGTATACCACAACTTGTATTTTCATAACGTCAAGCTGACTGTCACCGTGCATTAAACACCTACCCCAACACGAGTCCCTCATAAAGTGACATGCAGTTAAAACATGGGAAATCTAAGCACAGCGCGTGTCACTTGACAGGGCACTTAGATAATTTACTACAGCGAGAAAATATACAAAATACACTGAGGAATGGCAATGCATCTGACCCCGTCATTTATGTGAAACCTCAAATTTGCTAGCCTGAGAAGGAAAACATGGGAAGTTACTGGAATTAAGGACAGGGCTCCCACCATCGTACAAAACAGAGTAATTTGTTAGGAAGGACAGAACCAGAAAACCTATAGAAGCACGAGCAGGAAGGAGAGCTGCTTCTTTAAAACATGTGTAGCAAAAAATATCTGCATCAATCAGAAAACATAAATATGCCTGTTCAGCAAATGTCCAAAAATATTACAGTGACACAGCTAGTGGACACAACTTGCTACGTGTTACGATACGGGACACTAACAGCAATCAGGCTTTTCCTTGGAAATAATCTGCCTGCTACCATTAAAATTCACAGTTGTCACTGTATGTAATTTGTCTTCAGACAGCACGATTAAGACACATTCCATAATTCCCTTTTCATCACATAAGCACTAAAAAGGCTTAAACAAGCGTGACCTGCAAGCAACTGTGTAGCTCAGAACAGATTTTTTACTGTCTTCCATGAGCCACAGGAAAAGCGAAGTTCGAGCAAGCTTTCTGCACCTGCAAGATTCAGCTATGCTCCAACTCAAATATTTGCAACTTTTTGTGTACAACATTCCCATAAAAGAAGGTATGTGGCTCAATGGATGCTTGTCTGTAAATTTTCAACTATAAAACTTTCTGCTTGTAAAAAAAAAAAAAAAAAAGAAAAGCTCTACCACCTTATCCTACCAGGCCATCTGTCTTCACGGTGGTGCCACAAATATTCCTCCAAAATTCCAGCTGAAAAACTTTCTGTTCACTTGTGTTTAGTACCTGGGACAGAATGAAATTGGCTTAACAGGTTTTGTCACAAATGTTGATACGGATCCTAATTCCAGTAACTTATCTTCAAGCAGGGCCACTCTTAACAGACTTGTGTTTCACATTACATTCCTAAAATCACTTTTCCACGGAAAGAATCAAGTTTCAAAACTTAAAAATACACAACCGAGAGAGCAACACAGCATAAAGTGCAGGTAATTGCTTAGCATAGCTAAATGTTTCTCTTTAGTGAAAACTACTAGTCTGAAACCTCCTCAGGGAAGGGTGTCTGAAAGTGTCAAGGAAACTAATGCAAGCTGCTCCTCTTAATGAGTTTAAGCTGCTGGCACCAGAGCTACGCCACAGTTTCACTCCCTATGCAATTGTTTTTCAGGAGGGAGGAGCAACCTAAAAATCACCAGTTTAAGATCACTTGGAAAATTAAGCATTTGCGAAGGTAATTCGGAAGTTAGATATTAGAAGTTTAAGTTATAATGACCGTTTCAACGGAGCTAGGAAAGTCTGTTATGAGAGCTACATGAATGCCATTTCGGAGTTACGAGCAAACCCCACCCACTTTCCAAAATACTGAAAACGAAGACCCTGCAAAGACCCAAGATGGTATGTCATTTTACTCACATTCATTTATAAGGGTGTTTAAAGAGAGTTTGCAACTTCAAGGACAAATCTGACTTTTATTAAAATGTTCTTAAAAGCATAAATTTTGTCACTTGTAAACAAAACAACCTTTTATGTTAACAGAGATTAGTTATTTAGACTTTTCATACAGGTAAGCCTAGTAATTACAGTGTAAACAGTTGGAAGTTAGGCATCTAGATCCACAGAACAGGTTAAAAACTACACATTCTTACTGGAAAAGAGTCTGAAATAATTCAGCCATGCTTCCTCAGCTTGAGAAAGCACAAGACATTACAGGGGGATGTCAACTGCAGACACTATCTGCTCACTGACTGCATTAATATTTAAAGCGTATAACTTCATGATAATAAAATGACCTCCACATAAAAATCCACATTTTTTCTAACTATTGTGGGGGGAAAACCCCAAACTTTGGTGTCCTAGGATTATGAAAAGACAAGTAGCACATATTTACCAAAACGTAAACTAATAGTGTTTTAAAAAACAAAATTCTGTTCTTTAAAATTTACTTCGTCTTCCATTTAGAAGCCAAGATCTGGATCTTGTAGGGAGAGAGCTGTTTCACAGCAGAATACATTAAGAGATGAGCTGTTCTGTGCTGTAGGAATTTAACCAGGATAATGGTTATAAAATATTTTAATACAATAATAATCCATAGAATCAGGTTGTTAGAGAACATATCAATCTTCTCAATGGGTTGGTACTTCCTTCCAATTATGTCTCTCTTTTTCGTGCGGTTAGAAAGTAATTTATTCCTTGATAAGGGATATTATAGTGTGCCACAGAAATAGGTCACTGATGACATGTAGTTTTGTAATCACATTAAACACACCTGTGCCTATCTCAAATATGCTATTGGTACACCACTCTTCCATTAGGCACCGATACGGCACACGATATCAAGACTGAAAGATGGGATCTTGTTTACTGGAAATATCCATTTAACGCAGTTGTGTGAACTCAAAGCACTCTTCCCAAGTCGCTCTGGCATGGACGTGTCCAGCTCGAGGTGGCACGACACCAGACAAAGTCTGTTTGATCTATAAGCAAGTTCTTGTACATATAAACTTTCCATCTTTATATGAAAATCCACCATTCAGTATGAAATTTCCATTCTGTGATTCTGGCAGTAAGAATAAAACCAAAACACCCCAATATCTTGCAACAGAACCTGACAAACTGCTTTTATAATTTAACTCCCGTACGTACCTAACCACTCATATAAAACAGATGAAGAATTCCCCCTCCAGAAAACATCAGTGAAAGGCTTCCTGTATCAGTGTCAGATGAGAAGAAATAATATTACCAATTAAGTTCCTTAAGACGAATGAACGATAGCCTATAATGCCAAAGTCTCTTTTGATCATGTAAACGTTTGAAAGGTTTTTTACAAATGCTAAGCCACAGAACATTTACTGATCTTCCCAAACACACTGATTTTGACTACTGCAAAGAACTGCTGATGCAGCTGTAAATACTAGTCACCAAACACTAGACAAAATTATAAATAAAATCTCAAGTCTCTGACATCCTACTAAATGCAGTTGCTTAGTTGGAAAAAAAAAAGCCATCATGATTTTGCACTTCTCTTTCAAACACATACTCTCTGAAAAAAGCTTTCCAAATTTCTACCCCTCAACTACACACATTCACACTGAGTTTACTCTACATCTCAACTTTATTATCAACACCTAAATTTAAAGCGTTGGCTGCCTGGGGCAGGGATGGGATTCTTCATCCATTCAGCACAAGAATGATAGTGCAAGTGCTTGATTAACCTCTATAAACCAGAAAAAATGCATCTTGCACGCAGGTAGAGAGATAAAGGGGTTTCAAATAGGCACCCAGGAGAACACTAGACCCATGTAAAGGATGTAAATTATCCGTCACCATAAAATATTAGGTCCTTTTTATATGAGATTTTCCTACTCCACTGCTTTTGCCTTTTTAAGCGCACCAGTGTCCATAGTCCTGTAATATGCATTTTGTTAATACACAGCAGACACCTCAAGAGAAAGAGCACCCAACTTCCACAGGCGAACAATCAAGCCACGGTCAATCAGCACAGTGGCAAATCAAGGTGCACCAGACCATCCTTCACAAATCAATGCTCACGCTTTACATCTCCTTTATTCAGCGCGCACACACATACCATACCCCACCATCACTCTCCTGATTCACCACGCATACACCACTGTCAACAAAGCATGTGCCAGTTGCCATTCCCAGAACAATACAGCTCAGGTCATCCCCTCAAAAGATAAAAACGCACATTCCTCACATCCTTTATGTCTACAGTACTTCCCTCGCTTTGACTTAAATCACTTCTACTGCACGAGATGCCAAAACTCAGTTGTGATAAAAGATACTTACACAACGCTATTAAGACCAAAGAGATACACTATCTCGAAGCATATCTTTTCGTTCTAACAATACCTGTACCAAGACATCCACACAACCGAAAGTTGCACCGAAGGCAGTTAAAAATCTAAAGAACCAAAACCCCAGGGCACACAGAGCGCGACATCTGTCCTGAGAGCAAAGAGAAGGGGATGATACCCAAGCAAAAGACTGAGGAATAGAGAAAACATCTGATTTTTTTTTTCTTTTCCCTTTCACACGCCTAGACCCAGAACCAGCTACTGGAGGAGGTAACACCTCGTTTCCTCACCTACCCACTGACAACTCCAGTCCCAGAAGGGAGCGTGTTCAAGAACCGCGTCCCTTCCTAACGATCGCGGACCCTGCATGGTGGTGGCTGCACAATTACCGGGTGACAAGGAGGAAGGAGGGGGCTGCCAGCGGCCCCCACACCTCCGTGCCCCCACTCCGCGGGCGGGGGCTGGGAAGCAAAGGCAGAAAGCAGAGACCACCGTGGAAAGGCGCTCCAGCACAGCCAAACGAACAAGGATTTATTTATTTCCCCCCCCAGCTCGCTGCGTGCAGCTCACCTTCC
>VXBH01005987.1:28235-45287 GCA_013400035.1 Rynchops niger | reverse complement strand
CCCCGCCCTTCACCTCAGGCTGCGGAGGGGCGCGCGGAGCGCAGGTGAGGCGCGCGGGGGGGGGGTAGCGCATGCGCCGGCGCCCCGCGGGGTTCAGGTGAGGCGGCGCGCGCGGGGCGGCGGGGGAGGAGGGCGCCGGCTCCCCTCAGCGGGGCCGACCGTTACTCTGCTGAGGTAATTAGAGAGGCCGCCCTAATTGCAGTCAGCTGAGCCGGGCATGCTGCGGCGAGCGCTCCGCCGCGCTGCGGCTAACCTCGGCCCACGCCTCGCCGTGCTCCGCGGGCACCGCCGCCGCTCCGGCGAAGGCCCTTGGTCGCAGCCCGGCAGCCGGCGGAATGATGGCCGTAATGGGGAACCGGGTCAGTGTCAGGCCTTGGGGCCCCGCTCCTCACGGGTAAAGGGGGATAACGCTTCACACGGCGGCTGCGGCCTCAGGATGGGCGGCGCTTTGAAAGGGCACTGTGCCGTGTAGGGCCAGAGCTGCTCCTCAGGAGCCAGGTAAGAGCTTAAGAAAGGCCTCGTCAGTGAGGCCCCGTCAGATTTACAGTAGCCAGAGAAGTCGGTCGCTTCTGTTATTATGCCAAACCCCAGCTCCCACTTGTTCAAACTTTCCTCTCCCTTAAAATACTAATAACTACTTAACTCTGGCCTGTGGTTTCTTGATTACACCCACCTGCAGGGCCTAGGCTGATGTATGAGGGAGATGTGACAAGAAGTAAGTATTTGTTGCTGGTAGAGCTCTCTGTTGGTGGCACGTATAGGGCTCATAAAAGCAGGCAGGGAGGGTCGGGGCTGCTGTTTTCCAGGCTGGCACAGCATTTCGCAGCGGTACCACCTCTCCCAGGAAGCTGCGAAGCCTACTCCGCAGCCCTGAAAACCACTGCTGAGTGCTGTGTAGGAGGGAAGAGCACTGCTGTGGTTTAGGTTTGGCGGCGGTAAAAGAACTAGCGAGAGTAGCAGGAAAAGGGGGAAGGGCTCCAGCTGTTTTGGTAGCGATAGCTGCTTCCCAGGGACTTCAGGAATCTCTTGTGCCCTGTAGCTCTGGCTCCCTCTTGCCTTCTCTCAGACTTATGTTCCTGCTGTAGTCCCCTCTTTTAAATCCTTTTGTCCGCAGTCCCTTCTCTACCTGTGGTTTGTTTCCTCATCTGTTTTGCTTGCTGCAAATCCCACCCCCCCCCTCCCAGCCCCAACAGTGTAGGGCACTTGATTTGAGGTTCTGCAAAAAATCTGTACACCCTCACTCCCCTGAAGTGTAATGTTATGTACCAGTGTATTTGACCTGTTCTTGATTATTGAATATATAACCCAGACTTAAGCTCCCTGTGCAGAGCAGGGATTGGAGCTTTCCGAGTCGGCTCACAATCAAATAAAAAGGGCAGGGTAGGCTGGGGAAGCCCCATGGTGGGCATTAGAACAACGTCACCAGTTTTCTTCCTTGCCCCAGCAAGCCCTGCTGTGGGGGCATGAGAAAGGGGCACAGCACAGTGCACTTTGCTCTGACCAGCCCCATGGGAGTTGTTGTTAGCTGGCCCAGTTCAGAGCAGACCCCAGGCTGTTCTGATCTCTGCTAGGACCTGTGTATAGCTGGAGAAGGAAGGCGTAGCCAGGGGAGACCCTGAGCTTTGAGGGCATGGGCACTGTTCCATCTTAGCCCAATGCCCTCATGCAATGCAGCTTCTTGAGAAAAATACAGTGATGATGTCAGGGGATGTGGTGCTGCTGTTGGTTAACTGTATGCACGTGAAGGATGCCATGTAGTAGAATTTCCTGCCTTGAAAAGGGCAGGAAGAAAAATGCAGGAGACCTCTTTCTTGGAAGGTGACCAAACAAGACAGCAATGAGTGACAGAGCCCCTCTTCCAAATCACGGAATCTTTAGAGTTGGAAGGGACCTCTAGAGATCATCTAGTCCCACTCCCCTGCTAAAGCAGGACTGCCCAGAGCACATCACTCAGGGCTGCATCCAGGCGGGGCTTGAAAATCTCCAGAGAAGGGACTCCACACCCTCCCTGGGCAGCCTGTGCCAGGGCTCTGTCACCCTCACCGTAAAGAAGTTCTTCCGTGTATTTGAACAGAACTTCCTATGTTCTAACTTGTGCCCATTGCCCCTCATCCTGTCACTGGNCCATTGGCCTTTTTGGCAACAAGGGCACATTGCTTGCTCATGGATAATTTGCTGTCTGCTAGGACCCCCAGATCCTTCTCCTCAGAACTACTTCCCAGCAGGTCCACCCCTAACCTGTACTGGTGCTTTGCATTCTTCCTCCCCAGGTGCAGGACCTTGCACTTGCTTTTGTTGAACCTCATGAGGTTCTTCTCTGCCCAGCTCTCCAGCCTGTCCAGGTCACGCTGGATGGCGGCACGGTCCTCTGGAGTGTCAGCCACCCCTCCCAGTTTGGTATCATCAGCAAATTTGCTGAGGATACACTCTGTCCCCTCATCCAGGTCATTAATGAATATATTGTGGGATTTCAGTAGAGGGATGGGGGAAATCAGTGGGCGCTCTTATCCTAAGGAGCACAGTTGAGGAGTAAAGCCATCAACTATTTCAACACCCACAAAGGCAAAGCCACTGCTGGTGTCCATCCGTGGGACAAGAGTGAGCCAGGGCCTTAATGATCTCTCTCTCTCTCCAGTATGTGAGGAGGGCATTTGGTCTCCCAGGCTGTTGCCTATTCTCTGATACAGTCTGTGGCTTTCTAACCTGGCTTCCTTACCCTGAGCCTGCAGCATGAGATTCCTTCTTGTTGAAATAGCTACTGGAAGATTGTAGGGGCCATTCCTAACAAAGGTGCTCTGCATCCTCAGCTTCAAATGATGTCAGCAAGGTTGATTTCAGTCCCCCCAAATAAGAGTTATGCAGAGATTAAAAGGAAGCATTAAATCCCTCTTTCTCAATGGACACCATGAATCTGTAGCTTTTAAAAAAAAATAAATAAAAAAATCAGGGACCAAATGCAAATATCCTTGGAGTCTGAAGGGCTTCCAACATGATGAAACCAAAGCACTTGTCCTTGTGGCCTTGCCGTGTCCCATCAGCAGTGGCCTAGGGAAGGAGATGGTGCGGAGCAGAGTGCGTCTTCCTAGCCTCACTGTATGGTTTGGCTCCTGAATGCCCAGGGCACCCTGCAGTTGCACGCTTTCTTCCCTGGGTGTTTGGCTAATGGAGGGTGACAGCTCCTCATGCTGCTCCCAAGGAGGGATCCAGCTGAGAGGCTGACTGTGGCACTCAGCCCTGTTCCCACAAGGAAGCCTGTTTCAGCTATTTACATCCCTCTCTTTGATCTAGCTTTTGACATGAAAAGACATGTCAGCCAGGTAAAGGGAAACAAACAAAATGCAGCAACAGCCCCACATCTCTGCTTGCACATGATCCGCTCCCTAGCACACACCTGCCTCGCAGCCACAGATCCTTATCAGCCCTCTGATTTCCTTGCTGTCATTTCTGCTTTGCCTTCACACTGATGTATAACTTCTAGAGGCAACTTTTCTGCATCTTGTTCCCTGCTCAGTAAGATGCTGTGGCTCCTGCGCCTGCTCTCTCTGGCGTTTCCCTTCTCTCTATAGCATAACCAGTGGGTTATAATATAGTATAACCCTCACATGTCCTTCTCATTGCATGTGGTGCCAGGGACAGATGATACAGATCTTCATTTCCTCCTTAAACTGCTGCAATGTTTCAGCAAGCAGCTGCCTGCAGCTCTCTCCAGAACTAGCAGCAATACAGCAGTAGGTGACATTGTCCCTTCCTGGAAACCAGATTTTTTTTCTGCTAAGCAGCTTAGGACATTTCAGGGTGAAAAGTACAACAAAAGTATGAGAATTTTCTGGGCCAGGGGTCTCATACACAGTGTTACCCACCTGTGTTTTTTCTAGAGGACCAGATGTTCTAGACTTGCTGAGAAAGCAACCTTAACAAGTAAGAGTATTGTTGAGATGCAGCAAGCTTTGTGGTGGGGATAACTACTAGTACCAGCTGCAGAATAGTGTGGGAAGGAGAAAAATCAAAACAGAGGTGAACTCCTACTTTCATCAGCAATTAATTTTCCTGTGGCATGGGCAGGCTTCTTGGGTTTGCAAAGTTGGGTGTTCCTGGACAATCCCCAAGCCATCTGCTCTGGTGATTTCATATGGCTTTCAGGCAGCAAACCAGGGCTGAAATCCTCTAGTAAGGGAGATGTCTGCCTAGGGACCCACATGACCTGGGAGATGGGGCCCAATTTACAAGACTTCTCGGCTTTACCCAGGCAGCGATGGCTCTCTGCTTCATCCAGACTCCTGCTGTGATGATTTCTTGGGAAACTCAGCAGCCAGCAAACCAGCCCTTCTAGCCCTTTCTTCCCACAGCCAAGAGGGAGATGGGCTGCCTTCGTGCTATCCTACCTGTCTCCTCCTGCAGTGAGAGGTGACTCTTGGTGGCTTCTTGGTGCTGGTGACAGGGCTGGCACTAAGTAGGGCTGAATGGAACAGCAGTAGCCTTTCGCCACATGTTAGTCTTTTGCTGAGGCCGCCACATCATAACAGCTCCGTTTGGGAACAGCCTGAACTGGGCATGACTTGACACTTGTGCGAGCGCAGTTGCAATTGGGACTTTGTCCTTCCCTGGGGAGAAAGGCCCTTGAAGCTAGGTGCTGCTCAAGGACCTGCCCCACTAGGAAAACAAACCAAGGGGGAGAAGAGAAACTGAGGCACAGACAGGGTGCTGACACCTTGCTGACCTGGTCTGCAACCCAACCAGTTGATTCTCAGATTAATGCTTTGTTTTTTAGGTATCCTGCTATGTCCTGCAAGATTCAGGATCCTCTCAAGCAATGGGAAAGGAAGCAAAAGGAAAACAAAGGGGTTTTCCTGCTAGTTCTTGTCACAGGAAGCCCTGCACTGTCTGAGGGAACCACCACCAATGAGCGCAGAGGCGCTGGGCTTTGAGACTGTATCAGAGCGAAGTAGAAGTTCAAGCAGAGGAAATTCCTGTTCCCATTCTCCCTTTTCCTTTACTAGTTCAGTGTAAGGCCACAATTAAAGATTAACTGCCTCCAAATAATATAGCAGAGCTAACACCCACCACCATCTTGTGCCTGAGATTAGACCTTCAGAGCAGCAGGGTACAGGCGCAGTTGATATGCAATAAACACCTGAGAAGCAGAACTCCAGACTGGTACACCTACTGGTGTGCCACAGCTTTAACTTTGCCCTTCTGAGAAGACACACTCAGCCCTCCCTGACAAGTATTTTAATGCAGCAAGCACCTGGGTGCTGAGGGGCAGCTCTTCAGGGACCCAGCATGGCCAGCTGAGTTCAGCATGGTTTTGCAGGGCCTTGTGTCTGGGCAGGGCAGTGGTAGCAGCCTTAAATAATACAGAAAAGCCTGGCAGATTTATGTGTGAGTTATTAACTTTCTTTGGGTTGCTGGGGGCAGGGTGGTAGCATGACTGTATTGTCAGAGCCATCAGCGTCTGCATAAAAATCATGCCACAAAAAAATAAAAAAAAGTCCTCTTCAGGGAGCCTTGGTTTTGTGCCTTTTTTTTTTTCCTTTATTTAAAATTAAAATTAAGAAAAAAGTAAAACACAGATTATGAGATATGGCAGTTGGACAAGAGCAGGGTGAGGGAAACTCAGAGAATTGGGCTTTTATTCTTTGTGGTCTGTTTGATCAGCTTTGGTGTTATGCTGTAATCTCAGGTGGTCTCTCCATCAGAACACCTGCATGAGGGAAGTTCTAAAGTTTGTGCTGGGGCAATTGTTAAATGGAAACATCACCATAGCAGGCTGTTGGAGACATTTCTGTGCCTGCGTTAAAGAGCACCTCTGCTCAGGTCAGCATCAACCCCTACCAAAGCAGTGCAAGTAGGGTCCATGTACCTCGGCTGGTGAAGAACAAACTGGTTTAACTAGAGTCCTTTCCATTCACACCCAATCTTCCAGCCTAGCTTTTTGTGTAGAAACATCCCTCTGGGTTTGAAAAACACCCATGAAAAGCCTGTGCTTGGGGGAAGATGCTGTGACAGAGGAAACAGCTGTATTTACCAGCTTTGCAGAAAGGGCACTGCAAGACTTATCCCCATGAAAGTCATGTTTGAATTAATGTCTCTGGGATAGACTCACCTTGTTCAGGCTTAACCCCTGCTTCCTTCCTGTTCTTGCCTCTCTTGAATATTTTTAACCTACTGCTTCAGAGGCATCCTGCACACACTCTTTCCTAGCCCCCTCCTGCCCTTCCTGCCCCTATCAGCACGGTGGACATGAACATATGTTGCAACTGGCATCTTTCACTGACTTCACTCCATTGACTGCACTGCCATCCTGCAGCTCAGTTTGGGACACAATTTCCCATCCTTGTGCACAGCTTTGACTTGTCAGAGATCAAGGATAGCTTACTGCAGGTTTCTGACTCGGTCCAGATCAGTACTGTGTGCAGATACAGTTTGGGGAACCCCAAATGCTGTTTTTACAGCAGCAGTTGAGCTCAGCCTCCCATGGGAGCTTCCCAGCCTCTCTAGTTCCTCTCCTTTCTGAGGCTGTGCTCAGCAAGAACTGGATGCCTGCTCCACCAGCTCCTTTCCCCATAGATTTGGGATTTTATTGCTTTCTATGGGTGGGGAAAGTAAACCAAGCATGGCTGTGGGTGAGCATGTGGTTAAAAGAAGTATCCACCATATTTTTCTAAAGACATCAAGTGCTTCTCTTTCTCTGGAAGTTTGTTCTGCATCCCCTAGATAGAGTACACTATGTCCCCCATCACTCACTCTGATACCTTTCTACCTGTGACAGACCTCCCCTGCTTCACCAAGTAGAAAACCAAAGCACAAAAGTCGAGCCATCCCTAAGCAAACCTGACCTACCTCTGAGAGTTACACCAGTGTAAGTGAGGACTTGCTGGGCTGAAGTCAGCTCAGTTCTGCTGATAGAAACCAGACATATGAGGAACGTCTCAGCCCCCAGCACTGACTAGTGCCAGGCAAGGAATAATCAAACCAAATTTGGCCCTAAGAATTGCTCTCCATCTCCCAGCTGAGCTGAGCTCCAGCCTGGCCTAGGACATTATTTTCTACCCACTTCCACAAGTGCTTTCTCCCCCTGCAGCCCCTACCACATCCTCTGTGTTTCAGGACCGAGGCATTTTCTGCTAGATCCACTTGGATATAAACAGCACAAAGGAAGCAATAAGGAAACTCCTCCCTATCCCTTGCTCTAACCACTTCAGACGTGCTGCCAGCTTGCTGCAGGGTACAAATTATCACAGTCTCGGGAGCTCCCTTACCTGGAGAGGCTTCAGCTCCGGTGCATCAGCGACTGTCGGGGAGCAGATGCCCATCTCAATTCAACAGCCACACTGCAAATTACAGCTGCCCTAGAGCGCCTGTCCATGTGCGTGCTTTTGGTCTCCTCTTCACAAGTCAGGTAGGCTGGTTATCTATTAAATAGGGAGAGAGCGCACGCGAGAGAGAGAGGGTGAACACACAGAGGAAATCAGGCAGTTTCCTGTTTGTTTATCACGAACAAAAGCTTGTTTGGCTGGTCTGAATGTTGCTACCGGGCTGGCCCAGCTGCTGCGGGTGGTGCAGAGCTGAGCTCTTCCACTAGCATGAAAGGAAGGAGAAGCAAGGCAAAGTCTGCCAGGAAGAAAACCAAAACCAAACCTCTCGGGAGGTTTGCAGCCAAAGAGCAGTAGGCAGGGAGATTTCGCCTCGGCTTGTAGGGCTGTGATGTGTGAGGGTGGCAGCCAACCATCCGCTGCTCTTCGGTCTCGAGTGGGAGATGCGTTCTGGTGGCAGAGGGCTGCAGTGTCCTTCACACAGGGCCCTTTAGTCATCCCAGCAAGTCTTATGTTGCCCATTTCCAGCAGGCCTTTGCCCAAAACCTAGTACTATAGTTTAGTTTTTGGGCTGTCTTCAGTGAAATGCAAGTGATGAATCTGTGCTGCCATTACTCCAATTGCTCTGGGGCCACAAAACTACAGGGCTTCAGGTAAAAAAAAATACTACCAAGCTCTTACCAACACTGGGCCCTCCCGTATGAACACATCATACTCGTGGGCTGAACCCGAGGACTCAGTGCTGTTCTCTAATGTCAAGCTAAAGCAGCTTGCACCTCTGAGGTCATACCTAGACATTTCTGTTGTTCCTGTCCCAGTAATAAACTAGGGATGGCCCTTGGCGGGCGGGAAAGGAGTAATGCTCAAAGGGCTGCAAGGAGGCAGGCTGCAAAGCCAAGCCACCTTGGGAGCAGGGTTGGAAAGGGAGACGGGCATTTGCACCTTCCAGAGTGCTACCTCAGGTGAGAGGAGTTAAAACCTGGCGCTGGGGGTGCTCAGCAGCCCGCAGTGGGCATCGGGTTTAACAGGCACAGGGACTGAACTCCGTGCCCACCCGCCCAAGTTGTACTGCCCATCTCACAGGTCTCACGCCAGGTTGTGCTTTTCCTTCCTCGCCCGGGGACTGTGCTGTTGCGTTTGCCCTTGTCCGCGTCCACTCCCCGCCTGCTCTGCCCAGGGCAGGGTGACCTCCCCGCTCACCTGTCCCCGCGGGAGCCTGAGGGACACCCTCCGGTCCCCGTGCCCAGCGCGGCGTTGCTGCTGCCCTCTGGTGGGAGAGCAGCCCGGCTGCCGGCCTTTCTCGCCTCTGGAGAGGTGACCGCTTCGGCAAGCGTCCTTCCTGGCTAAGGCGGTCAGTCACGGTTAGCAGCAAAGCTACGGCCTCCATCGCTCACCCACGAAACACCCCCGGCCGCAGGACTTTGGTGCTAAGCGTAACAATTTGTTGGAAAATGGGAAGACACAGGAGTTCCTAGTGTAACGCTGGTGTGAGTCAGCGCGGGGGAGCGAGAACCTGACAGAAGGGCATTTAATTCTGACTAGTGAACACCCAGGGAGAAGGCTGGGGCAGAGCCTTTCTCTGAGTAAATTTTTGGGCCGTTTTAGCTGCGTTGCCTTCTCCAGCCCAGTAGCACATCCAGCCTTGCTGAGAAAGCACTGGCTTTATGCAATCATGTTGTCTTTCCTCCAGAGAAAATCGATTTCAAACTAACTTGATTGGGGATTAAAAGTTGTCAGGTATACTAAACTCAAAGTGTTTTGTGCAAATAGGCAGCAAAAATGAAAAAACTGAGCATAGAAAGCATTCCCCTCCCCAGAGCAGAAGTTTTAGCATGGCTACAATCCTTACAAAGTGGCACAAAGTCCATGCAACAGAGAATTGGTGTAACTGCCCAATGCAGGAAACTCTTCCATCAGTCAGGCTTGTGCCATTCATTTCTGACAGCGGGAATCCAGGCATAACAGCCAGCCCACGGGCTTTTCTGTTCACAGAAACAAACCTGAAGTTTCCCCATCTCTCTTCAAGTGGCATCATCCAGCTGCCTCCCACCCCGGTCACGGCTTACCTTGGGCTGCAGCGTCCCACCCGCGGGACCTGGCACATGGTGGTCATGCAGTACTCTGCCCCAGTCCGTCGTTGCTCCTCCAGGCAAGGTCACCAGACAGCCCTTCTCTTGCTCTCTCTAAGGATGAGGTGCAGGAGGGAGATCTGCTGTTTCTGGAGCATCTCCAGCACCTTCGTATGCATGAGAGTTGCAAAGAGCCCTTGCAATAGCCCTGCCCTGCAGCTGGGAGCCGGCAGAGCAGCAGGTGACAGTCTCGGGCCGAGCTGGTGGAGCGCTTTACGCAGGCTCTCTGGGAGGGCAGACCAGGGCCCGCGCAACAAACCTCCGCTCTCTGCCCTCAGTACAAAGCCACACGCCTTGACCCTCTCTTGTTTCTCCAACCCCAGCTTGCGCTCCACTTTCACCAGCAAGTTTTTGTTACTAGATTATTAAGAGCAACAAGGTTAGAAACACCAAACAGAGAGGGTGGGGACATCTTGTTTGTTCGAGCAGCGAGGGCGGCCTGCCTTCATGTTACCCAAGCCCCAAGCTCTTTCTGTTGCCCTGACAAGCAAAGCACTGAGAGCGAGCGCTCACACCCTGCAAACACCTCCCCAGCGCTGCCAGGGAAGGGCCGGCGTCCCGGGCAGAGTTCAGCCTTCAACTCCCTTTCGTCCAGCCTCGGCCAGGAATGCCAGGCAGGCCAGTCCTTGACTACACGACCTCGACTTCTTGTTTTGTTTTTACATCAAGGAGTCTGCCAGCACCCGAGAAGTTTGGCAGAGGATGCCAGGCGGTGCGCACTCACTGCTGCGCAGCTCTCGGAGCAGCGCTCATCCAGCAAGCAGCCGCCTGTTTCCTCACCCAGGATCCCTGTGCAGCCCACTCAAAACCATGTCTTGATTTTTAGGGTCACTGCACCCACCTGGAACCAGAGAGCTCGACCGTCCGCATGGTCTACAAGGCTGAAGAGCGGCTATAAACACAATATAAACAGGGGGTTCAGCTAGCACAGACCAAGACAGCTATGGGTTCAAGAGCAGCTTTGAAGTCTGATGAGTTCATGGCAGGTTTAGGCATTAAGCGAGGCAGAGCGAGGGTAAAGGAGCAGTTAACAGCCAGGGAACATTTGTAAAAAGAATTACACCCAAAAGCAAAGGAAATGGTGATTAATCAGACCCTGGGGCCACCGTTAGAGCCTCAGACACCTCCTCCAGAGAGGGTAACAGCAAAAGCAGCAGGAAACACTCCACTGAAAATGCAGAACTGGAGGGAGAAGTAATGCAGAGCCACAGAAGCTGAGAAGGGATTTCAGACACCCTTTTTTGAGCCCAACACCTGGTGCATGAAACTAACGGAGAGAAACGCAGGAAACACTAAGGGGGTTTTAAAAGGAGCCTTGGGAGAAATGTGGAAGCTTCCTTACAAGTGTCTGAAGCGGTAAACCAGAAGAATAAAGAACAAGAGCACTGAAGGGGAAGAGGTCTGGAAGTTATTTGGGAGTTATGGACCCGACTACCCAGCTGCTTAAAATATTTTGCAAGCTCAGGCACCTCATCACTGCAAGAGCATACCCTGCCCAGCAGAAAGAGCAGGCAAGTCTCCATTTCACCAGAGGTGAGGGCAACAATCCAAAGTGGCTGTACGATGACGAAGTGAGCCCACTGTTCACAGCAGCTTTCCCACGGGCTCAACATCCTCAGGGCAGCGATAACGCCCGCCTGAGACAGCACTGGTCAGGGATAACAGACATTGTACAAGCACCCGATTTGCAGGATGGGGGTAGTGGTGTGCCAGGCTAGTACGACGCCTTCTGACAGCCGCTGACAGGTCTGAAGTTTGCTGTAGGCTGTACCTGGTACAATACACCCCCGTTTTCTTTCCGACAGCATCGTGTTGCATCAAAAGAGCACCCTGAAGAATGTATGTACATGCAGTAAACGACAGCCTGAACCGTGCATGGAAAGCAATTAGAAGCCTTCACAAGGACCTCAAGATACTCTCAGCCTTACCTTGTTGCAGGAATTCAGCCCAAGAATCATATTTCAAGGTTTTAGGTTGTCAGGAACAAGCCCTATTTGCCTGTGCTAAGGGACTTTTATCTAAATAATCTAGCATGAGATGTCTTGCTCCACTGACCAACCTTCATTCTTCTGAGATAATAAAAACAACAACAAAACAACATCCCACAATACTACACTTGGGACTGTGACATTTATTGAAGGCTGGTTACACAATCTCACCCATCGCATCCTCCTCACAATTCAGTTTCCCTAAATAAAAAGAGCATTGATTAACAGAGAATTCTGCCCACCTCTGACTGCCTGAGCCACGGAGCACCGAGTCATCCCCCCTTTGTCCCAGGTGCCATCTGGAATAGGCCAACTGCCACTTTTACTGACCTTGGTGAAAGAAGGGCAAGCAGCAGTAAACAGATCAGTGTGCGGCGGCAGGGGGAGAAGCGGAGATGCCCCATGTACATGAGAAGTATTTCCTGCAGAGGAAGTATCTTCTCTTCTCCATGCCTGAAATCCATCTACTACGTAAAGTTAGTCTCTGCTATTCTCACCCCCAGCCACAATCCACTCGATCTGTGCCTCCAGCTATCAGTGCTATGGCTCAGCCAGGCACAGCAGAGCCACTGTCCTAACAACTGAGATGTCCTCTTTCTCCCAGCTCACACCTGAAGAGACTGGCTTGACTGAAGACTGAGCCCCGAGCGTTCCTGTTCCACAGTCCAGGACCTGCAAGTCTGTAACGACCCTGGCTCAGCCAGCCTAAAGGCACTGAAGCATTGCTGTGACACCGGATTGATACAGCACTCTTGTGGTCAGGGAGTCACCTGGGCTACCTGTTTGTCCCAGGAGTGAACAGATGAAAACTCTGCTCCTGTTGCTCAAACTGCCTGGAAAGGGGCAATTCTCAAACCTAGCTTAATGGTCAGTGGGGCCACTCCTCTGACCGTACATGGGAGGAATGCAGGCTTCTTGTCAAGAGCGTTCAGTTTTATTTGATTAAGATTTCAAAATGGGTTGAATTTTAATTTCCTCTGCTTTTACCAATGAGGAAATTGCAAAGATTCTTTTGGAAAGGGCTGATCTGGTAGGCAGAGGTGATGAGGCTAGCTATGTTCGCAGAGCCAGGTTCACTGCGGCAGCTGGAGGAGCACAGACTGTCCAGAGGGCAGATAGGTGATGTTGCGGGACCGTGAGAGCTGGTACGCGATGTCTTCAGCTGCCTCCAGCTTGCGCAGCTCAATTAAGCCATCGCCCGCAGTGGCCAGCGAGTTGGCAATCAGCTCGGCTGCTTTCGAGTCTCCCTCAGCAGAGATGACAGCTGCTTTCTTCTGCTGCTCAGCCTGAAAGTGCACGGGTGAGAAGGGGAATAAGCAACAGAAAAGAAGAACAAAAGAGGGGGAAGATGCTAGTGTCACATTTAAAATATAAATTCCCACTTCACCACCCTACTGTTCTTTTCCCCAGTAGGAGAGCTAAGATAGAAGGCTGTATTCTGCCTACTGTGGAAAACAGGTTGAAAAATCATCTCGAAATTGCTTTATCGGTCTTAACCGCATGAAACATTACCCCACCATAGGGCACTCCTGGTGGAAAACTGCCTATGAAAGATTCGAGAACTTCAGTGGCGTTAAAACCAGGTCAGATAAAACACTTCTGTTTAAATCATCCTGGCTGATTACATGCATCTTACCGTACCCACTGGATTCATTTTGGGTGTAGTTGCAAGTTGTTACAATCTCAACAGGCGCATTCTCACTGTATCAGGGTACTTTAACACAGAATTGTTTCTGTGGATGCTCACTGAGATCCCGGGTTGATCTCAAATTATGGGGTCTTGCACGATGCGGCCAGTAATGGTCCCAGGACACAGGCCCCTGTGCCCATGACATCACACACCATGGAAAGCTTCGGCCACCCCCTCAAAATCCACAAACAGCAGCATCACTTGAGTTGCAAATCTCAACCCTGAGCCACGCTTCTAACTAACACTTTCTCCTGAGTGCTGTTTCCTCCCTCTGTCTCCACACGGACACTTCTGTTCAGCACTCCAATAAGACTGTGACACGGTGCTGGAAGGAAGACGAAAGACCCACAAACCCAACCTTAGGCTTTATCTGTCCAACAATCATATGCCAGAGCTGAGAACCACGTCAGCATTATGACACTAAGTGACTTTGTCATTCAACCTGCCCAGTCTCCTGGATAGGCAGGTGAGATCTTCGCTGCAAGCTGGAGTGGGAAGGAAATGCCAGGAACCATTTCCAAGTGTCTCAGAAGGACAAGGTACCTTTTCCACAATGAATCTGGCTCTCTCTGCTTCTTGCTGGGCTACTTGCTTCATTTCCACCGCCTCCGTGAACTCCTTGCCAAAGGTCAGATGGGTCTGCAGAGCAGAAATCAAGCAAAGTTCACAATGCTGAGTTTACAGCGGCACCACTGCGACCCACACAGCTCCCGGCCGGGGGAGGCAGCCTGGCTGTATCAGAGAAACCAGAGTGGAAATAGAAAGCCAGTATCCCTAAAAGAACAGAAACTGGGACAAGCAGGCCTCCCCATCCAGTTCTGAAGTCCTAAGGGAGACATCACAAGTGCAGCTCCAGTCCAGCAGACACCAGTAACACCAGTACCTTCAGAGAAACACCATGCTCTCCTGCCACCGCCGGTTGCTCAAGCGCTCGGCAGAGGGAGCCCGCTCACCCAGCGCTGCCCTCCCAGGCAGGGGAGCCCGCTGTCGGCCAAGCCACCCTACACCTTTGATGCCCCATTATGCCCTGGTGTGCTCAGCCCGGCTGTTGGCAGCTGCAGGCTCCTGGCGTGGCACAGGGGAAAGGTGCATTTCCTTCAGGAGGGCGCTCAGTGGAAAGCGCCAGATACAAAGAGTCAAAATCTCACGTTTTGCAGAAACAAAGTCTCCTTCCTGCAAAGGCTTCCTATATGCTCAAAGCCAAATGAAAGAGCTCGTGTCCCTTTCCTTTAAGCAGGCTTTGGAGGGAAGCCCCAGAAGAGAGAGGGAGAGGGACACGTACAAGCCAGATTACAACAGATTTAATTTACAAAGCTTATAGGGAGATAGGAGAGGGAGAAGGGGAGAGCTTGAACAGTCTTAGAAGACAACAGAGTCAGGAGAAAACCTAATACTTTGAGAAAAAAGGATGCTATCAAAAGGGTATTTTCACTACCTCCTCACGCCTAGCACTTCCTCCCTGTATGTCAGGGTGCCCGTGGAACAGCGGGCTTCCCTAAAGCGATGTGCAGCCTGATCCACCACCCACAGAGCATTTACTCTTCATTTTAACTATAAAAGCCCTGCAACAGTGGAGTCTGTCAACACGTCAGTGCAGCTGAGCCTTCAAGGGCTTGCTCAAGGTCACCGAAGGCCAGTGACAAAGCCAGAAGTACTGACTTGAGCTGCAGTCACCACATCACATGCCCCTGCAGACAGACAAACACAGACCACACACCCAAACTTCCAGCCCACTCTTCTCTGGCCTTCTCTCTCCGAGTCTCTTCCCCACTGCTCTTATCGGAGCACACTCCGGAGAGAGAAACCGAAAAGGACAACTCTTACCAAGGACACGTCATCCAGAATGAGCCCGAAGGTCGCTGCTCTCTCTGTGAGGTCTTCGCTCACTTGCCTCGAGACCAGCTCTCTCTGAGTGATCAGTTCTCCAGCATCAAAGCGAGCCTGGAATTGGGATGGACACCAGTGAGGAGACAGCTCCGAGAAGTGATGGATTCTCCATGCCCTGCCTGTCTTTGCACCCATGAGCCCCAGTGTCAACCCAGTTCTCCCAAAGCCAGCACACACCGAGCCGCCCAGGCATGTGAAGCAGGAGAAAGACTGAATGACTGCGAATTTAAGTATAAGTTGGAGAGGAGGTTGTCCAGGTGAGCACTTAACACAAACTGGACTACAGCTAGTTAGTGATTATTTGGCAGTCCCCAGGGGATGCTTCCAAAGCCAGAGATCTTCAGGAAGCTGATACAGGAGAAGTGAAAATCCCAGTCTCCTGACTTGTGACTCCCATCCTGAAGAGCAGAGCAAACAGCTGAGAGCAGGGAACGAAGAAACCTGTTTCCATCCAGAGATCATCCAAACTGAATCAAGCCAGGCCAAGCAGTCAGAATGACCGAGACACAAACGATTAGCATACCTACAATTTACTTTTCTGAATGGCTCATGAGAGCCTGGGGGCGAAAAGAGAAGCCTTAGTCTGGAGCACGACATATTCCACGCTCCAGCAGGTCCTCACTGCTAATAGGAGGAAAGAAAGAGGACGGGCAGAGCCCAGCAGCTTTCTCGCTGTCCTTACCACAACAGACTTGAGGATTTCGGTTGTGATTGACGGCAGGACACGCTCATCGTAGTCCTCTCCAATACTGGTGAAAATCCGCGGTAACTGGGCAGTCACTGGTCTAAACAGGATACGCAACGTGATGTTCACGTTCTGTAGATCTGTGGGAAGAAAGTCACAAGTTTAGTGGCAAAACACAGGGACAGGAGACATCCTGAAGCTGTCCTCCCCAGGGCAAGTAAAGGAGAAAATAATAAATATTCAGACTTCTTTTTGTCAGCAGAGAAGAGTTATTTTTACCGCTCCTTTCACCATGGGATCCAAATCCTCCTGACAGATAAGATTTAAGCTTCAGTTTGTTTGCGATGTGGGGAGTTACCTGCCCTACTGTAAAGGCAGAGACTTTATGTTGAAAGGGATCACTTACAGGACTGAAGGAAGGGTCCCTCTATCTGTTCTGTAACTAAAAACACAGATGAAACCATTCCTGACTCTGTGCCAAGCTGGACTCAAGAGACATGGGATCTCCACATCCAGAAGGAAAAAAAAAAAAGTCATCAGAGCACCCGGTTCTTGTAGGGCTGCTGGGTCCGAACACTCACCTTTGCTGCCAGTGATCACAGGAATGTTCCGGGGGCGAGAGCGGCAGTCAAAAATGATGGGCTTCTGTACCCAGGGGATGAGGAAGTGGGTACCTTCTCCTACCACTGTGTCCTGGACCCCGCGGAATCGGTCAAAGATGACGGCTCTGTGGCCCGCATCAACTAGAGAAGAAAACAGCAGGTCAAGCACAATTCCCCAGTTGCCGCCTGTTGCACTTGTACACCACCGAAACCTCCTCCATGGCATGCTCCATCGAGGACAGTTAAAGCCTTTTACTACAGGAGACCAGTGAAATTAATTAGATCATTTGGAGCAATGAGGCCAAGAGGGGACGCAGCCGTGACTCCCCGTCCCCCAGTCTGCCCACAAGGGCAGCAACTACTCGACAGCTTCCTAGAGAAAGGGCCCCGCAAACCCTCTTGCTTGTGCAACACACAAGGCACACAGCAGCCCAGCAAGGCTTCGTGTCTGTCCTCCCCTGATTCCACGAGCAATAAAACCACAGAACAGCCAACATACCAACAAAAATAATGAAAAAAAAAAGATACAAAGCGAACTGGAAGCACTCGGCTTCTCCCACTCACCATTGTAAAGAGCAGAATTGACAACTCCACCTGCCACAGCCAACCCCAGGCCGAGCTTCCCAAGGCTTTCAAACACCTTCGCAGCCATTTCACACGTCCGGTTCCAGCCCCTTTAAAAAGCCCCTCCTGCGAACCCCCCCCAGCTGGTTAAAACCCTACGAAGCCGGAAGGCCGGGGGCTCCCGTGAGTGGGCG
>VXBH01005987.1:5198-18078 GCA_013400035.1 Rynchops niger | reverse complement strand
GTTTCCCTGCCCGGCGTGTCCCAGGGAAACCCCTCGCGAGCAGAGGACGCAGGGAAGGAACCCACGGCCCAGCGGCTGCCTTCGGCCCGGGGCAACCTGCAGAAAGTGCCGCTCAAAGCTTCCCGGGAGCCGGCTGAACAGCAGCGGCAAACGGAACACCAACCAAGGGGGAGGAGGGCAGACAACCAGAGCCGGGAACAGCCGCCGCGTTTGGGCCGAGTGGTTCATGCGGAATAATCCAGCCGAGCGCTCGGGCTGCAGAGACACGGCCTGACACAGCGGACCATGTCCCCATCCCCAGCAAAGGCCTCCAGCCAAAACCAACGAAAAGCTCTGAATTTGTGGGTTCAGGGAGAGGGCAATGGGGTTTTTTTTGTTCTTTTTTTTTTTAAATACACCTCTTAGAAAGAGAAAGGATGTCATGGGAAAAGCTGGTTTCCAGGGTTTCCCCCTTATCCCACCTGTGCAGCCTCAGGGAGGCGACTGAGGCGAGGGATGCCAGGAGGAACCCATTCCCATGCAAGGATGGGGCTGGGATCCGCTTCTGCCCCCCAGCAGCACCGCTCAGGTCACACCGGCGCCATTGTCCCCTCCGCCCAGATCTCCTGTGCGGCAGCATTCCCGGCAGCGGGTTCCCTCCCTCGCTCCGCAGCGGCACGACCCGAGAGGCTGCAGTGAGAAGGACGGGAGCGGGATGCTCCGTAACGACATCCCTGGGATGCTGATGTTTCAAATGCCGCCTCCATCTATGTTTTTATTCTGCCCGTTGCAAGCGCACCCTGCTCCGGGAGGACTCTGCGGAAGCCCATTAGTGCTCTGCGGTTTCTTTTCAAACTCAGCGACGGCAGCCAGGGACCTCCAGAGCAAAACCACCTCCGGGGGTAGAGCTGCCGAGCCGATCCCCATGGGACCACCACAACCCACAGCCCCCAGGGGCCAGGGAAGGCCCTGCCCCCTCAGCAGGGATACTTTGGCAGGACACCCAAACACCTTCCTGGGGAAAAGGAGTGTGGAAGGAGCAGCTCCTCCCCAGGAGCCTCCCCGGCAGCCCTTTGCTCCAGGGAAACTGCTCATGGGTCCAAGGCTCAAGTGCCCCTAGCTGGCCAGTGGCTTTTCCAAGGGTTTTCCCGTTGGCCCTACAGCAAAGGGTGGGCTTTTGGCATCCTAACTGCCCTGGAAAATCCTCTCTGAGGGATGTGGGTGAAGTTGGGTGCGTGCACAAAGACAAATCCTCCTCCCGAGCTGCCCTGAGCTGCTGTCTGCTTTAAGATCCCTCAGCAAGGGATGGACATGCCTCTTTCTTCCCAGGCAATGATTCAGCCCATCTAAGATATAAACTCTCGCTGGAAGATTCCTGTCCTTCTCCATTGACTGGAAGGAGACCAGAGCAGCTACATTATTCATAGAAGCATCTCAGCCTGACGCCCAGGGTCGAGATGCAGCTTCCAGAGCAGACACTGAGCCCCCAGGAACCTCGCTGCCGGTTCGAGCCTTGGAAGATGGGCCAGAGAGACCAAATCCAGGCTCATCTCCCCCCTCCCGGAGCTCTGCCTCCATCAGCGGCACCTCTGCTGAGACGGGGGATCCCATCGCCCAGCGAGCACCCCTGAGGTCGCAAGCAGGGGAAGCGGCCCAAGGAGCTCACCACCTACAGACGGATTTAACGGGGCAAAGCCTCCAGCATCCAGGCAGTGAGTTGCTGCGAGGGAAGCCCCAGCCCAGATTTCCTGGAAGGCAGCAGCGTTCTTCCGAGCCTCCCTCCGCAGGAAACCTGCGACGGATGAATGAGCAAACGGGTGAATGAGCTCCCTGCCAGGAGAGCGGCTCCGCTGCTGGGTCATCTGGTCAAGGCGAGGGCCGGGAGCTGGTCGAATAACTCCGGTGCATCTTCCACCGGGGGAAAGATAACAGCGATCCCACCCTGCTCCTTGGCTTGTGCTGGAGCAGGTTGCATACGGGGAGAGAAGGGAGACAGCCAGCGCTGCTCGAGGCCATAAATTAACCTCAGGGTTTCCTAATGGGACCCTGATTTATCTCCTGCCTCTGTCTGAACTAATTGAGTTCATTCCACTCGGTGATTCATGCCATGGAAATGGGTTCCAGAGAAAATGGGACCTCAAGCGGCTTCAGCAAATCCCTCGCTTTATTAGCCAGGGAGCCGTAATGCTTTTAAAACAAGGAGATTTTCAAAAGCAGCAGCCAGCCCCCAGCCCATCCGTCACTGCCAGTGGCCGCAGCTCAGGTTTCAGCGGGGGCTGCCATGTCCGTCCCTGCCCCGGCCAAGGCTACCAGCAGCACCCAGAGGGCAAAATAAGAGGGTTTGTGGCCCCCAGCCCTGCTGGGGGAGGGCTGGAAGTGGTTGGGGTGTTCAGGCAGCCCCCAGCACTGTGGCAAATAGGTCCCCAAGGGATGGGGAGGAAGGTGGGTAGAGGAAAAGCCACCCTGAGCTGCTCTGAGCACCTTTTAGAGCACGATAGGTGAATTAGGGGCTTGGTTTAATTCCTTGCATCTCCATGCCGGGATGCTCGTCCCCATCCCTGACCGACATCTCAGCCCAACACCCAGCCCCCAGGGTCCCCCCAGAGCATCGCACCCTCCTCCTCCTCCTCTCCATCCTGCCGGCTGCGGGAGCGTTTCCCCAAACCTCTCGGCTTTCCCACGCTCGGCTTAACCGATCCCAGCAGAAATTGAGCCAAAACCCCCAACCCAAGGCAGTGGGGGGGACGGCGGCTCCCCCGGCCCTCGCCTCCCGCACACGTGCGTGTTTGTTGTGCTGTCTGTGCGGGGCTGAGCGGACACTGGGGAAGGCTTCTGGCGACAGGAACGGCAGATAATGGTTTGTTTGCTTTCAGCGTGTCTCGCACGTCCCCGGGGAGTCTGAAGGCTCGGCCTCGCATCCCACCCCTGCTCCTCCGCAGCGGCGAGGATGGGGCCGGGCAGCTCTTGGCGAGCTCGGAGCCAACCGCCCGCGGTTTATAAAGACGTTAAAGCCTCCTGCATTCATGTTTCCCTCTCCCACGGGGCCGGTGGAGCCCCGGCCAGTCCAGCGGGGACCCTCCGGTGACCAGACCTGGGGCTGTCAGGGGGATGTCCCACACCCTGCGCCGTGGCCCCCTTTAGAGCACCCCGGGGCTCTCTGCCTCGCCCAGCCCACGTCCACCGGGCACCCCCGGGGGATGCTCCTCCAGAACAGGCGCTGCTGCTCCCGGGTGGGTTTTCTGCTCTCCCGCTTGCCACGGCAAACACCAGCTGCCTTCGTGCATCGCTGTCATATTATGGACCTCATTAAAACCCTTCTAGAAGCCAGAATAAAATTGCCTTTACCAATTTCCTCCTTGTCCTCAGCGTTGTTTACTTGGAGAATTCCAGCAGGTCTGAAAGGCTCTCTTCCCTGCGGAGACAGCGCTGCTCGTCCCAATCAGATTACCCTTATCCAATTGATCTTCATTTATCTGACCTTTATAAAGCCCTCACCTGATTGCCAGAGCACAGGACGTTTGCAATGTCCCCTTCCCTTCCCTCCGTGGCTCTGCTCTACACGGGCGGCCGAGTCCCCAGCAAAGAGCCGCTAAACCTGCCATAACCCACGGGGAAACAGTTAATTAAAAAACCCAAGCGCTATAATTGATTGAGCTGAAGGGGTAGGAGCTGGGCTGGGTGCGGGCAGGGCGGGGTGTTGGGGGGGGACAGAGCAGTCGGCACCGCGCGTGTATGGATGCTGCAGCGTTGTTGGCTGGGTGCTGGCTGGGTGCTGGACGGATGGGTGCTGGGTGTCCGGAGGCGCTGGGCTGGCAGAAGTCGGGGCGCGGCGCCCAGCGGCTCCCACCCGAGCGGGGAGAGCGGGGCAGCTCCGCTCCCAGCCCGGCTCCTGCAGATGCTCTGGGCTTTGTTGCGAGGGCCGGCGGCTGGCTGATTTGCATAGGGAATGAAGGCAGCAATTAGTTTACCTCATCATCTCAGCAGACGGGGAAATTAGCTCCCTTCTGATTCAATCACAGTTGCTGGGAAGAGGCTCTGGGGACGTGGCGGGGGGAGGTGGCCGCCGCACCGAGAGCCCGCTCCAGACCCGCACCGGGCTCAGCCTGATGGGACGAGCCACCGTCCCAGTCATCCCAGTCACACCAGCACACCGCGCTCGCCCGCTGCAGCTCAGCCTTCAGCGCGTACCCGCCCCCTTTCTGCCGATCCCCCAGGGATGAAATAAAGGAAGCCTCGAGCACCCGCTTTGCTCGCGGAGGCGGTGGGAGCCAGCCCCAGTTCGGCGCTTCCCGGGGACGACAGCTCCCGCTTCACCCTCCGGCTGGGGGGCGACGCCCCCGGGGACAGCAGATGTGTCTGCCCACATCTCGCACCCCCAGCCCACTCCCTCCCTCGGCTCGGAGCGGTAATTTTCCTTGAAGATTTATTCCCTGCAGGAATATTAATGAGCCTGGGAGGCGCGGAGAAGCCCCCCTCCCCATCACACCCCCGGGAGCATCACCTTGGTGAGCGCTTGGCTGCCAGGCGCTGATGGGAGCCACTCTCCTGCGGGGAGACAGATGGAAGTGCATTTCTCCCAACCACATCGCTGCTGGGTAATGCACCCGGCCGAGCCCCGGGAAGGACCCACCACAGCTCCCGAGGCTCCAACCTTCACCCCTTTCAAAAGGGAAGAGCACAGAGCTTGTGAATTTTCCAGAACAATATCCTGATGACACTGAGAAAAGTTTTGCTTTTATATCAGGTGCAATGGCTTTGCCCTCCCAGCATCACCTCCTGCCTCCCATCTGCCTTAAAAGTCCTTAATTCAATCCAGCTGGGCTCAAGCCCTGCAGGGCTTCCTGTTTCCAAACTTGCCTGACCATTGCTGGGGTCATCAGCTCAGGCTGGGAAGGTCCCCAGCATCCTCCAAAATGGCGATTTGTGGAAAAAGTAAAGGGAGGGGTGTCTATTGGGTGACACAAAGGCTTAAACCCCAGGTTGTCCCCAAACCAGCCTCCTGGGGACGCCTGAGCAGAAGGAAGGGTTTGAGGTCCAGCCATCCAGCATCTCCTGGAGCAGCACGTGGGGCTGCAGTGGGGGGACACAGGGCTGCTGCCCCCCAAACCGGCTCACCCACAGCTCTCTGGGCATAACCCCCCAGTTTCCCACCTCTCCTCGCAGCCCTGCGATGGCACCCCCTCTCCACCCTCCCCAGGAGGTTTCTTGCCCCGCTTTTGTGCACAGATGCGCAGAGGAGGAGATGAAAAGGGGAGGATGCTGCAGCCGGGGCCTGGAAGCAGTTGCCATAGGGACAGTATCTCCGAGCGGCAGCTCGGGCTTCATTTGCAATCCCGGCCTCCTCTCCTTCCCTCCACTCCCTCTCCGTATCTCTGCGAGGAGCTCGATTCGGCAGCTCTGCCAGGGCCAAATTCCGCCTGCACCAGGGGAGCCTTGGGTTGGGGTGGGAGGAATGGGCTGGATGCTGGAGAACACCATTCTGGATGGATGGACGGACAGATGGGGGCTGCTGGGGCCAGCATAGACCAGAATGGAGACAAACGTGGACAGGCAGCTCCCCAAAAAGCCATATCCCTCGATGAAAGTGAAGGTTTGGGCTGTAGAGACCCAGCAGTCGGAGCTGCACCGACCCCTCCTCGCCCCGCGGGTGGATGCGCAGCCCCAGCCCAGGGAAAGCCCAAAGTCACCCCAAGTCCCGGGCAGAGGCGGCACCTTTTGCCCTCGCTAGAGGTGACGGGAAAGGGCCATCCGTCAGGGAGACGGGGCTGGAGGAGCCACATGGTGATCTGAGGAGCGGGGCTGTCAGGGTCACTCGAGACCCCCCGCATTTGCTGACATCATTGATGGCATCATTATCCCGGGAAAATGAAGGCGGCTCTCTGGATCTCTTTGTTTCCCCCTAAATGCTCCAAAATGTTTTGCATTTTAATCAAAAGCAGAGGAGAAGGGAGGCCCCTGACACCGCGGTACCCGGCTCTGTCCTTCCGCTCTTGTGGGCTGTGTGATTTTGGGTGTGGAAAAGGAGAAAATGGGATTATCTTTGAGCTCCCTCTGCTCAGGTTTGCCCTGCATCCACAGGCGCAGGGCACCATCCGGCACCGAAGGGCTTTAGCCACCAGGAACGGATGGTCACTGCGAGGAAAGGGCCAAGTTCGTTAGGAAGCCGTGATCTGGTCGCGTTTATTACCCTGCTTATTACCTGGCTTTGAGGAAATCTTGGAGAAAAGGCTTTGTTTGGGAGGAGGGATTCATCATTTCCCTGTTCCAGGCAGGGCAGGGGTGCTGGGCCGGGCTGGATGGTGCTCCGCGGGGTCTCCGTGGGGATGGGATGGAGGGAGGTGTGGGAAGGGCATTTCATCCCTTCCAGCGGGAGCGGGAGTTCAAGATTTCACCAGCGACTTCAGCGAGAGCAAAACCGCCCAGGAGACTGCAGGGAACCCCGGGGAGCAGGAAAATAAACGGGGCTGGAGCGTCGCAGCTGTTCGGCACATCCACGGCAGATTGCAACCATCAGGCGCTGCCGGAGCCGCTCCCCCCTGGACCAGCCTCGCAGAAACCTCGTCACGCTCCAGGAAAGGGGCTCGGACCCCCCCCAGCCCCTGCCCCTTTCTTCCTGCCCCCAACCAGCTGCCCCCCCCGGCTTTGCTCGCTGCCAGAAATGCCTGGAAAGGGGAAATGAAGGTGATTTAATGACCCGCAACCTTTCGGGCCGGTGGCGCGGGGAGGCAGGATGAGTGATGGGCAGTGGGGCGGCCGCAGCGATGGATCTTGCTGTCAGAAAAGGGCCGGGATGGGGCCGAGCCGCGGTAAGTGGCCGGTGCAAACGTGCAGGTGGCCACGGTGGGGTGGCGGCCGATGGGTTGGTGACTCCGGTAGCAAAGGTTTTGGGGTGCAAAGAGGGGAATCCCCTCCTCAGGACAGAGCCTCAGCTGTTTCCTGGCAGCCGGGAGCAGGACGAAGCTTTGCTGCCTGGATGCTCCCTGGGTTTTCTGGAGGTCGGCTGGGGAGGAGCACGGATGCCCTGCGGATGGTGGTCCCACTCCGGCAAAGCTGAGCAACGTCCTGGGGCTGTGCTGGTCGTCCGGGATGGTCGGATGTGCCCATCCTCACCACAACCTGCCAATGCACCGCTATGGGCCCGGAAAACAGCCCTGGGACCAGCAGAGCAGAAAACACCCTGATCCATGAACCGACGTTTCCAGTTTCACCAATTAATAAATAGAGCCCCAGTATCTCTAAGCACACGGCAAATAAACGGCTCATCTCTCCAGATGCCAGTGAGAGAGGCAGGGGTCAGCTTTCCCCAGCTGTACACCTGGGGAAACTGAGGCACGGCAGAGCAAGCGGGTGATATTTCTAACACAACCACTAATACCATCCCCGCTCGCTGCCGGCCAGATGCTGGGAGAAGGGAAGAGGGAGGCAGCCCCTGACCCATAACTTGTCTGGGCTATGTGCAGTCTGGAAACAGTTGGAAAAGCATCCCACAGTCGGATGAGATGATCGCTGTAGGTCCCTTCCAACTGAAATTATTCTATTCTATTCTATTCTATTCTGGCTAAGCATTGAAGCAATTAAAATAAATGTCCACTTCCAAAATAAAAATAAAACCAGCAAAAAGCCCAGCTATGAGACAAAAAAAAAAAAATCCCCCCCCCTCCAATCCTGCACCGCCTGCCTCGCTCCATCCTTATTGATGCCACGACAGATTTGACATTCGTTTCCTCCTAACAGCAGAATTCTTGATCCATCAGCAACAAAACTGAATCAATCACTTCCCAAAAGCCGGGCTGGTGAGAAGAAAGCCAGCCCTGCCCCTGGCATGTGGAATCAATCAATACCTTAAGCAGAAAAATATTGATAATGTTGCTGCCGCGGACATATTTATGTCCTTTGTTATATGTGCCACGAGGAGCAATTTTCTCCCCCCTGCCTGGCCCTGCCAGTGTTATTTTAAATTGTTCACAATCTTGCTTCTTTCTCAGGGAGAGAAACCACGGTCTATTTTTACTGTCTCACGATTTTGCCATGGCTCCATCGGCTCCATCCCGAGGAGGGATCGAGTTTCCCGGACATCGTGGTCTCCGCTCGCCGGAGATTCCTTCGGCCGGTCCTTATAAGGAACCAGAGATTCATCTCAGCCGCTACCACGAATCCCCCCTGCTGCAGCCGGGTGATGGATCGCGCTGGAAGACGGTTAAAGAAAGGAAAAAGGAAAGGGAGGGAGGCTGGGAGCCGTCAGGCTGGGGATCAGCAAGTGAAAAGGGAGGGGGGATGGAGAGCGCCATTAGGAGGAATTACAGGCATGGAAATCAAGGAGTGTAATTGAAACCAGATTGGGATACTTTGATAGTAATGGAAATCAGGGTTTTTTGTGAGTCTGGGGAATGCTGGATCCCTCCTGCCCCGGAGCTGTGCTTTTGGGGTGCTTTGAGCCTTCCCCCGGGTTGGTGCCCAGCAGCGATTTCGGGCCACGTCCACACCTCAAGGGTATCTGGGGGCAAAACCCCAAGAGAAATCTCTGCCAAACAGCACCAGGGTGGCCCCGTGGCCCCCGCCCGTGTGTCACCCTTCACGTGCCCATGTGTCCCCGAGCCCTTCGTTCCGCCCCACTGCCCTGCGCGTCCCCAGCGCTGGTGGTTCATCCTTCCCTGACCCACCTGCACCGCCGACACCAGCGGGCTGCGGCCGTCCCAGCGCGTACAAAGGGCCGGGGCTGCGGATTCATCCTGCCCCAGCTGGAGCTGGAATGGTGGGATCTCCCTCCCCAGGCCGGGAGGGCAACATCTGAACCGCGTGGTTTGGGTGCCGTGCTCTGGCCGAGCCCCATCCCCACAGGAAGAGCAGCTCCCGGCAGAGCACGGACACTGGTTTTTCAGAGCACTCCCCATTTTTCACAGGCTGCTTCGGAAGCGTGGCACAGACAGGATGAGCAGGCACACGGCTCGAGTAAGGGAAAAAGGGGAGGTTTTATCGGCCGCCCCTCCCTGACTGTCTAAATCGAGGGCGCAGTTTTCCCCTGAATGGTAAAACTCTGCCATGGGCGTAGGAGCCCGGAGCCGCTCGGCGTTTACTACGCTTCAGCCGGGGAAGATGCTCGGCAGCTTTTAAATTGCGGTTCGAGATGGAGCTGATCTTCCCGTCCCTCTGTCACACAGAACGGACCGGGGGTTTCGGAGCTGGTGGAGATGCCGAGGGCGGGTGGGAGAGAGGAGCAGGTCCGTGCCCTCCGTGCGAGAGCCGAGCTCAGCCTCCAGAGCTCTCAAGTGCCCAAATCCCATCGACCGCGAGGGGAACCGGGGGCCTGAGGACCGGGGGAGCTGCCCGTGCTCTCCACGGGGTTTGGCTCTCGCCAAGCGGCCCAAGATGCAAATGAACTGGCCATAGAGAGCTCACGTGAAACAATTTCTCCTCCTCCTCCTCTACCTTTTTCCATTGAAAAAAAAATAATGAATTTTCTAAAAGGTGCCTTATTGCCACGAATTCCTCTCCATTGAGGAAAGCTCCAATGGCTCCCGGCAAAGTGAAGCCCCTCGGTTAAAGTCAGTGGCACAAACCCCACAGCCCCATTTCCAGCCCAAATTTCCTCCCTTTCCCCCTCAAAAGGGACTTTTCCCAGCACAATGTGGGCAGTGCAGGGTCCCCCCCCCACCTTCCCCCGGCGCAGCCAGGNCCCCCCCCCCCCCCCCCCCGGGCTTTTCCTTGCAGACCTTTATCGATGCTCTCAGCCCTGGCTGTGAACGGCCGGGATGATATTTTCCCAATGTGTATTATTTATTCATCGTTATTTATAACTTTCCATTACTGTGTTACTGTCTTTGTCGGGGAAGTAATTACCTATGCTTTTTAGTAAAATCAATAAAAAGTTTGAAGGCTGGAGCTGGCCCCGAGTGTTTAACTTGGGCTGGTCTGGGGGCTCCGGCGCATCCCCGCGGGCGGTGGGAGGGGGAAAAGCATCACCGGGGTTTGCTCGGACACCTCCGGCCCTCGGAGGCGGCTGGGGGAAGACCTGGATGAGCCTGAAGAAATAAGGAGGGGCAGCGACGGCTGCTCCAAGGACGCTGCCTGCTCCGTCCTTGAGAGGGGCTTAATGCAGTATTTCACCAAGCTGTAATTGGGCTCTAGCTAATTAAACCTTCCCTTTGCAGGGGCGGGGAGGGACGCCGGCTGTCTCTCTCCCAGGCAGCGACGCCGCCCAGGTGCCAACAGCCCCACGCTGCCCCTCCAGCGAGGAACCCCCCATATGTGTCCCCCCTCAAGCGTGAAGGGAGGTGGGGAGCCAACAAGAAAACCCTTTTCCTTATGGCAAGGGGGCAGCCGGCAGCCAAACCGCCCCCCGCCTGTGCTCAGCGAGGCAGACCCCACTCTGCCGGCAGCCAGCGCCACGCCAGCCACCGCGGCATCGTCCTGCCGGGGCAGAGCGGGACCCGCACCGTCGCCGAGACCAAGTTTTGGGCCCCCCCAATGGCCATGAGCCACCCCAGGACTGTGACCGGCCACACTCTGGCGCACGGAGCCGATTGCGGGGGATGCAGCTTTTGGTTGACCTTAGGGGTTGTAATACAGCAGAGAGTGCCGTCTTCCACCAGCAGCCTAAAGGATGCTCCCCCAGAAAATAAACCCCTGCGGCCTTTGGTTTTAATTCCAAGAGGCGACAGCAGACTTTTAAGAAGCTCTTTGTCATCTCATGGAGCCAGGAAAGGGCCGCAATCTTTTTGGGACAGAAAAAAAAAAAGAGTGTGCGGGGGATTTAATGAAAAGCGCTAGCGAGTCCCATCAGCAAAGGAGCCGCGGAGGGCTGGGACAGGAGCAGAAGTTTTCACTTACCTTCGCTGGCCGCCAGCCCAGCCTCGTGCAGATGCAGCCCAGCTGAGCGACCGTCTCTGCCTCCGGGCTCCGCTTTACATCACCGGTACCGGGATTTCACCACGGTGGCATCGGGCTGTTGTGCAGCTCCAGTGCTCAGGGGGTGGCAGGGAGGGAGGGGGCCTCGGGGACCACTTGCCCCAAGCCCTGCACCCCCGGCAAGTGCATCCTGCGGTGGGATGCCACAGCCCAGCACCCTGCGGGGTGGAGGGATCTATCAAAGGGGCCAAGGAAAGCCGCTGGGTTTGTCACTCGCTGTGGTGGAGCGGCAAAGGCAAATTAATAGCAGGAGATGCTGCTCCCCCCGCTGTGCCCACAGGCAGCTTTGCCCCATTTCCATTCATCGGTGCGTTAAAAAGCGAGCGGGATGCTTGGCTTCTCGCCTCCCTTCCTGCCCATCCGACCTGCAGGTGGGCATCCCGCGTCCCATGGCCCCGGGCGCATCCTGCCCCGTCCACACCTGGCCCCGGCATGGCTTTCTGGCCGGTAAACCCGTCACCATGTGGCTTGCACATGTGTTCCCGCGTCTCCGTGCAGGAGAACAAACGGCAGCTTTGGCTTCGGTTTTGTCCTATTAAAAGGTGAGGCTGTGAATGAGGGACTTTCCTTGAACCCCCTCCCGGCTGCCTGGCTGGGAGCAGCTGACCTCGTGAGCCTCGGGAGGTTGATAATTTGCTTTTCAGGAGGAAATCCATCCGAGCTGTGCTCAGCCCCAGGCGCTTTGCGCCCAGAGGGGAAGATGTGACCCAAGGGAAGAGCCCATGGGGCTGTTGGGAGCTGGGGGGCTCAAAGGGCCACGGTGGTGGCAAAGTCTGGACCAAACGTCACTACAGGGAACCCCAAAAGCACCTGCAGAGCCCAGAGGGGAGAGAAAACACCTGGCATTGGCAGGACACGAGGCCAAATCCACTGTGCAGTGGACAAAGTCAGGGAGAGACGGCATCTCTCCTCCCTCCCGGCCGCAGGAGCCATCCCGGGGGCCAGCGACAGCTTGTCTGGACTCTTTCCAGCTACCATCCCTTTCCAGCGCCACCAGAAAACACACTTCATTTTTCCAGCGAGCCCCACAAAGAGCGTTTCTGGCGCTGACACACCAGGGCAGGGTCCTTGCCAGGCCGGGGGAAAGGCCGTGACATTTCCAGCTTCCATCACCGTGGGGTCTGGGCTGGGCAGGACGCCAGGGAGAGACATCCTGCAAAAAGCTGGGAGCGCCGGGGCAGAGGAGATATGGTCAATATGGCTTGGGTTTGTTTTTTACTGCCACGGGTGGATTTACGAAGAGGCAGCTTCAGACACCGCAGCATCACCTGCCTGCTCCCCGCTGGGACCTCTCCCTGTCACCCGGATGGTTGTGACAGACCTTGGGGTCTGCGTCCCAGCGGTGTCACCAGTCCAGGCACCCGTGGGACATTGTCCCTTGTCCCATGCAGCCAGAGGAGGTCTGATCGCCCCATCCCAGCCACAGCTGCCGACTTGCCCAGAGCCTCCCAAAGGGCTGCAATACCATTAACAAACCCATCACGGGGACGGTGACCGGCGGAGAGCTGGAGCGAGGTGTGCAGGGACAGACGGACAGATGGACATGGGTGTTTGAGGGGATGGAGACAGGTGGACCGACGGACAGCAAAGGAGGGTGCATGGAGAGGGATGGAGGAGCGTGAATTATTGAGGGGCTGGGGACGGAGCGCACCCCAAAAGCGCTTCGTGGGAGAGCGGTGGGGGCCGGGGGGGACCCGGGGGGGTCTGGGCTTTGTGTGCCAGCGGAGGAGGGTGCTGGCTCGGCCGCTCGNGGAGAGTCCCGGAGGCACCGCGCGGGGGTATTTGGAGGGTCCCCGGGGGTAGCAGGCTGCAGATACGGAGAGTCCCACATGTACCGGGATGCAGAGCCCTGAGGATGCGCGGCGGGAGGTCCCCGAGGCACCGGGCAGCAGTGGGGGAGCCGGGGGTGCGAGGCGGAACACCGCTGGGGGCAAAGGGAGGGCGCCCGGGGAGGTGGGTGGTGATGAGGGACCCACAGGGATGGCTTGGGGCGGGC
>VXBH01005986.1:653858-668672 GCA_013400035.1 Rynchops niger | reverse complement strand
AGAGGTGGGGGAGAGCATCAGTCGATCATTTCGATGGCCGGTCATGCCCAAACCACAACAGCCCCTTACCCCGGCCACCCCTCGCCCCCCTGCCCAGGTGTCCCCCAGCCCCCTGCGCTGCCGGGGGGGAGAGCATCGGTACCAAAAGGTTTGCAGCCCAAGTAGACTGGACACAATGCAAACGGCACATCCCGATCGGCACAAAAACAAGTCTTATCCCTAGCACGGCGATTGTGGTGGTAAATTGCCTGCAATTTCCCCAATCCTGTGTAAGTTTTAATAGCAGAACTATTTTATTCTGTTGTGTGAGCGTCGGTTGTATCTCCAAGGGCTGTCACTGGCAGAGCTACCTGGGAGGGGGGAGGGCATGTCCTGACCGATACGCCTGTGACACTTAATTCAAACCCCTTTATTTTTCCATTAGAAAAAAATGATAAGATGCCTGATTTGTTTTCTAAATGACAGATAGATGAGTTTTTCAAACAATTATAATACTGAGAAACAGAATGACGGTCTCTAATTAAATTCATTTTCTCCCTAATCCAACCCCATGCAGGTTTAAACAAATTACCTCTAAAAAAATCCACCCACCTAAAATACCTGCTCAACAGATTTCCGTGATTAAACAGCAGTTTCACGTGCTTGCTCTTCATTTTTCATTCTTGGGAAGACTTATATATCTTTTTATTAGCTTGAGATCTAACGCTGCTTTACGGCCTCTAACCAGTTACAACGAAATTGCCTTATGCCGCCCGTAAAGAGTGCGCCTTTATGGCGCGTCATCGGGGTGAGCTTTTTCTTTCCAGGGAAAGTTTGGGAAGCTGTGTGCCCACCGGCCCGCGGGGAGCCTGGCCGCCTTCTGAAACCGACAATATTCAGCATTAAAAAAGAATCTCACTTTCTAAAAGATGACCTTTTGAAAATGGGTTGCTCTTTCGGGGATACTTGCACCCATTTCTGGCTTTTAGTCTCTATTAATCATATTTGTTTCCTGTTATGCTGCAGGCCACGAGACAGACGCAGTACGACAATGAAGGCTGTTCTCAGAAGCAGTCACGACGACTGTGGTTTGCGAGTGGTTTGTGCGATCGATTTTTACTTTTCGACTGAGATAATGGGCACTTTGCATAGCGAATTTACAACCAGAGACATCCTTCCATATTGGCACATGGAATGGGCGCGACTTTTATTGCAGCAGTATTTCATTGATTTTGCAATGCACCGCTCCGTTCTCGGAGCAACGGCTGTAATTTTGCCTTACCTGGAAGAAGAAGTTTTCCCACGACTATATCTTCGTGATTTAACTTCCCAGAACCATTTCGCAGGCTTGATCGCGCCTGACTTTCAGAGCAGCTTTATGCCCATCTGACTTTGTTAACACAGCATAAAAAAAAATCCAGAATAAGTGCAGGATGTGACATTGAGGGCTTTAAATGGATATTTATCAGCATGTTGGCTGGAGAGGGCAGGGCTTCAGCCGGGCTCCGGCCGCAGGGAAGGTGCAAATACATGAGGTTGCATTTATATACTCTCTGCTTCACAACTCATGTGGTTTTGGCTTTAAAGTCAATAAAGAATGAACTGTTCTTTCTTTGACACGGAGCTGCACGTGCCTGCATTTGCAGCGTGGTCGCATACAAGTTAATATTCGGTTAAAAATTGTAAAAACGTGCAAAATATGCAACTACGTCTCTGCGTAAGAAAATCAAGGACGAAAAAACTACCATAGATGAACTGTCTGCTGGGCGTGGGGCAGATGAGTAGTTACCCTTTCCAGTATGAATGACTTCATTTTTTTTTCTTGCTTTTCAGTTTGTTATAAGCATACTTTATTTAAATGTAGCTTTTCTTTCCAGTGTGACTGTAATAATTTCTAAGAGAACATATTTTAATAGCTTGACTATATGCTCAGGATTTCTCTTTGCTTCTATAATTGCTTCTTAATTATTTTCCAATCGCTGAAACAACAGTTTTCACAGTTTATTAAAAAGCATTTTTGAAAGCATTACCCTAAGGCATTGTCAACATTTTATTACTATCACTAACAGCCAGCAGAAATGAATAATCATCAGCACGGGTAGCTTGTGTCAGAGAGGAAAACTGTTCGAGGCTTATATAGAAATTATAATAAAGTTTAATGTCAGACTGGAGCTGTTTGCACGCAGGAACACAGACAACCTTCTGCCACCAAACGTCTGGACCAGCTCCATCCTCTCATCCTCGCCGGAACATCTCAGAGAGGAAACCAGGGGGGTCCTGGGTCTGCGATCTCAGGAGGACCTCACCTGGGCAGTGGCCGGGATGCTCTCAAAGGCTGTTCCTCTTTTAGCGTTAGCACTGGTTTACGTTCTCTTTTGCTCCAGAATCACCTGTTTTGCCCACATCCTCTTCCTGGTGGCCTGGCCGGCTCATTGCCTTCCTCCAGCTACAGCAGCTGTGTCACAAATCCCGTACGTGAAAAATCACGGTGTTGGGATGCTCAGAAATATAGTCCCTAATTCCCTGGTCTGACCGGGAGAAGCCCATGGCCAAAGGCACATCCCTGTGTCCCGTCCCTCCGGTGCAGTCAGGCTGGTGGTTAACACAGCAAAGCCAAGGGCTTGTGTGGCTTTATCACAAGCGAACACCATATCTTCATCACCTTTCGTATCTTCATCACCTTTCGTATCTTCATCGCCTTGTCCTTCCCTCCTCCTGCCAGGCAGCGATGTCAGCCGCTGAAAGGGACGCGTTGCCCGGAGAAGCTGTGGCTGCCCCATCCCTGGAGGGGTTCAAGGCCAGGTTGGATGGGGCTTGGAGCCACCTGGGCTGGTGGGAGGTGTCCCTGCCCAGGGCAGGGGGTGGCACTGGGTGGGCTTGAAGCTCCCTTCCCACCCAAACCATTCTGTGATTCCCTGGCAGACACAAAGGAGAGGATGCTCCTCTGTGGGGGTGTTATGCCTGCTGTTGAGGGTCTGCTTTGTGACTGATGGGACAGTGGCAACAGACTTCCCGCTGGTTTCATTGGGAGTTGGCTTTGCTGTTGGGAGAGCACGGCAAGCTCAGGGAGCGCCGCCTGCTCGCATGGCTGCAATCAGCCATATTGCTTCTGTAAAATTATACTGCTCAGAAATGCTCCTTTGACCACCGCTTGTTTTCAAAGCAATCGCATTGTTGTGCACGTTTGAAAAGGCAAGGTAATAATGCCTTACACTTGTTCTGCCCTTTCATCCGCAGGTTTTTCCACTGGCAAAAATCAACATCGCATCATTAATTTACAAACAAAAACACCCGAGACCCAGGGAAGCACGCCGCATTTCTGGTACGTTCAGGGAGGGGGTGCCCAAGCGCCCAACCCCTCACCCAGCCACCAGTGCCTCCTCATTTCCCCTCCCTTTGGCCAAAAAATAGCTTGATACAAACTGAATCTGACTGGCAATGGGGACGCGGGAGAAAAAAAAAAAAATAGTGTCTGTTGGATATTGTGGTTAGGCTCTCTCTTTTCTTAGGGAGGATGGGGAGCTATGGTTTTTAATTAGGGTTACCTTTAAACCAGTTAGCATTTCTGTTGCCGGTATAACATTACTAATGGTGACGACATCATTGTAATGGAAAGCAAAATTATATTTTCAAAACTTTAAAAGAATTGAAGGCAACTATCTTAGCCATATTTTTTTTCCCCACTCTTATTTACTTTAGGGAAAATTTGGCCTGATCCATTTAGCTATGGAACACTCTTAACTCTGCATCATTAAAACCCAAGAATATTTAGTGCATGGAAGGTATCAATTTAAACTATATCTATGCATAGTCCTGATTATACATCTTTTTTAAAGCAGTAGTTTAAGAGACATTAGCAGAGCTTGCACAACCTTATCTATATAATGTTTTAAATCAAGCCCTGTGTAATTAAGACTTCATAATCAGCGCTTCAACAGCGGCCTGGTCTCCAAGCTATTTGCAGATGCCTCCTCTCCAGCAGATGACTTTTCCAAACTATGGCACCTAGAAAGCTGCTAAAAGCGCTGAAGCACTGTGTTCTGTCCTGCTGGTGCTTCGTCGCCCCCGGGTCCCTGCCAGCCCCCACGTGCGGCTGCTGGGCAGAGGATGGGGCAGGTCCCTCAGCTCCTGGACTCTCCCGCTCTGCTCCATCGCCTTCTGCCTTGTCTTTGCCCCGTTAGCCAACATCCCTGGAAATGTTCCCTGGAAATTAAAAAAAAAAAAAAAAATTATAATTGAAGGTTTAATTTTTAAGCATTTTTTAAGCATTAATTCATTTTTTGAGCAGCTTTGCCGGTGCTTTACACTGGGCACTGGTTCGGGATTCGTGCCGGTCCGAGCCACAGCTGCTGCACGCCGAGGTCGCTCCTTTGGCCATCGCAACGTAGATCCTGTGAAAGGCAATAAATGAAGGAGATTTCTCACGACAGCTCTTGGTTGCGGTTAAATCTTCATCTGCAATCCCAGCAGCGATTGCTGCTAAACACTTTACTTGCCTTTTTAGCAGAAAGCAAACCAGCGCGGTGGTTCTCCCCAGCGTTGTCCATGCCAGTGGCGCGCAGCAAGCTCCCCGCGATCAAGTACAATAAATGTTCAAATCGCTCCATCCTTGCCAGCAGATCATTCAAACCAGCAATGGGTGGCCTTCTGCAAAGCCCAGGAGACAGGGTTCCACCGTTTCTTCAGGGGACTCCGAGGGATCAATTCCCTTTTTTCTTGTTTACACCCTTCATGCAAGAGGAGCACGTTATCTTTTCAACTAAGCCATGATGCTCGATGATATTCTGATTTATGGATACGCAAATCAATACCACTCTCTGTCCGTCTAATACGTACAAATTTTCAAACTACTGCTCACTCTAAATGATTTTAGAGAAGAACAGAAAAATTGTTCTTGTCCAGGGATCCCTGAACTTCCAGCCCACAAATAATCAATACACTTTTTTTCCATGTATTCCCTTGGAGGTTAAAAAATCTAGGTAACGCTTTGGTTCTGCCTTCGCCTTCTAAAACCTGAACATTTTAAATAATTACCTAGAGTTTAGTTGGGAAGTTTGTGACAAATTATTTATGCTATATGTCAGACCTGGAACTACAGGAAACGGTCAATTTTGCCAAACCTCCATGTAAAAAAAAAAAAAAAAAGTGGAAAATTCCAGAATTTGTTTTGCCAGCATAAAATATTTCTTTTTAAAAGGGTAAGTAAAATAAAGATCAAAACAAACAAAAAGGTTGTGGGTTATCACTTCATCACTGTTTTCAAGCACCTAATTTTTCGTCACTGCTTAATATAGATAACATTTTACTTTCGAAAATGGCCACCCCGCTGCCACCTAAATGCTGCTGGGGGGTATGTCCAGCCTTAACCGCACTTTTTGCCACCGTCCAGCTCTTATTTACCAACATCCTTCCTAGTCCCACCAGCACCTGGAGGTTTCTGCCCATAGAGGCAAACGTCTGAGATGAACTGGGGGCTGCAGCACCATTAAGATAAAAGCCCTACCTCCCCCTCCCTCTTCTCACATAACACTGGCATTTTTAAAGTAAAATATATTAGAAGCAGCAATTGCCTGTTTATACGGGTGGGAAATTAATGTTTTGCTTATATTCTCTTCTTATGCTCTTCTCATAAACTAAATCATATAAATGATTCCTGATTTACCTTCGACAGCTACGAGCAGTGTATTGCCTGGATATAAAACTCTAGTTTTAATACTTTGATTGTAAAATACTCAGGGAAGAACTGATGCCTTGAAGGCCTTATTAGCTTTAGTGGACTAGAAGTTTTCCTCTTTAGTGCGGAGGCAGGAAGGTGGCGAGAACGTGTTTGAATGCTCCATCGTTGTACTAACTTTATTTAGCGATGGAGCTAGAGATGATATAATGATATTTTTGTTTGCGTCGCCCATGGAATTTTAAACAACTGTCACAATTGAAAACAACGAAGCTAAAAGAAATACAACATTGCCCAGAAATAGCTGCAAATGAAAGCTTACATGTGCCAAAGCCAAGCCCTGGCTGTGATGAGGGAGGCTTCCAGGCCCGGTGTGTTAAATAAAAACCACAATTATTGATGGGAGACCATTTAAACACTTATGACAGTTTCCAAAAAGTGGTCAGAAAAACCTGCTTTTAAAAGTTGAGTCTTGAAATTGTCTGTGAAAGTCTCATCGACGCTGCTGTACAGAGCCATTTCTGATGTTTAGGTGAAGCGCTTTGAACGTGCCAACGCTCTTCCTCCAGGTCAGGCTGAAACGTCTGGCACGAGGTATGCTCTCCGTAACAAAGATCTTTCTTTTTGTAGAATTTATTACTAACCTTGCATGCAAGTCACACAATTATACCATACGTAACCGTATAGTAATAATTCACATGGTGTAAAGTTATTTTATGTATTATGTGTATGCGTGATTTCAGGTTCAGACACATTTCCTAGTCTCTGTGCAGACAAAGTGCATGGAATTCACAGCTGAGAGTTTCAGCCTAAGAGACTTTTTATTCTGAACTTTTCTTTGCACAGCTGTGCTTACCAGCTAACAAGGCAAGCCTTGACAGCATTATTGAGGTGAACAGTCTCACCAGACCGCCCTGCAGAATTGTAATTCATTATTGATTTACGTGAAGTATGTGGATAATTGCAGCACTCTTTTCTGAGGTCAGCTGAACGTACAAAAACTACTCGCAGAGGGCAGGATCTTCAAAACAGCCCGATATTTNGAAAAAAAAAAAAAAGAGATGAGTGAGGCAGAGGGCGTAGTGCTCATGTAGTGCGCACAGATTCCTACGAAATTCCCGAGGGTACAATTCCAAGTCAGATCCATTAAGGATCTCTCTGCAGTCGGAGGCACAACACAGCGCCGCTGGCAGAGTAACGCAGTCCGACGTCCCGTAGGAAATACAGGGCTGGGAATCGTACGTGGTGAAACGTCTGCCTTTCAGTGCTTCCGTACTGCTATTGTCACGACTATGTTGTTTGAGCCTATACCATAATAATTAATGTGCCGAAAGGTCGCCTTTGGGGCTGGCAGAGGATTCCTGCGCCTGCTCTGAACATCGCTACGAGTCATATGGGCCCACCTGGAAGAAATAGATGTGTTTTGGCCTCACTTATTCAAAAAGGTGCAGAGAAGCTGGGGGAAACAAATGGACTATGCTTACTAGAGGAACCCACACTATTTACTAAGGCTAAGTGGAATCATGTTATTATTTGATATCACTTGCTATCAATGTCTCTTATGATGGACGGAACGTACAAGGTCAATGGAACTTTCAAGACATACCTGCGGATCCAGGCTGCCTTCCCACCTTGCCGACAAACAGCAAATAATTCCAAAGGCAGACCTTGAATAGAGATGGGGGTTTAAGACGATGGGAAATGTCAGAAGAAGAAAAGCCCAAGAAATCCTCCAGAGACCAAAACATTCTCTCCAGCAGTGCCAAGGGCGATCGGCTGGGGACAGGAGATGTATGTGAAGCCTGCAGAAAAGTCTGAGCGCGACAGGCCACGGGACAGAAAGGCTACCAGGGAAATCCTCTGGTGTCCCCGCCAGCAGCTCAGCGGCGTTGCCATCTGGCTCCTCATACAGCATCTCCCTGCGACTGGGCAAAAGCACATTTGTGGTTATAGACTGAACTTCGTGCGCTCAACGCTTCGTTATTCCCCGAGTTGTAACTTCACGTGCAAAGGTAGAGCTTTTTCGCTTTTCCCCTTTCTTTGTAATAGGATAACTGCAGTCGTTTCTTCTGCAGCCCCAGGAAACAGCTCTCTGCCCAGCAGAGTTATTTATGTATCGGCTGTATCTGCAAACAATATTATAAGTGAAAGCATTCTCAATGTATCACGATCCCTGTCAGAGCAACAAATGCCTTATTTACCCAAAAAGCGCTCTATCGAAGAGTGGGGATTTCACATAGGAATTCACTTCTGACATTGACGTTAGTTAAAGCTTATCACATGAAACATTGAATTATCTGCTAAGGCTGCAGAACTGCAGCACGATAACAGAGAATTCTGAATAATAATTGATAACTCCATGCTGAAATCAATGCTATTAGACTATAGCGGTGTAGATATTTCTATTATCTACAAAACACAATTAAAAATTGAACTGAGTGTCGATCTCCAATGTGGGTATCGTTACGGGGTTTGTGGTTGTCAGCGCCTGAACTGGAAATGGTGAATACGCAAGCAAAAGTACCCCCTGCAAAAATGCTCAGGAACTCACTTGCCAAGTCTATTTTCTATTAGCCAAAACAACAGGTGGTGAATTAGATCGCCCAACTCCGTCCCCAGGAAGGCTTTTGTCAAACCAAGGCACGCTCAGGGTGGGCAAACCCACCTGTGGGGCAGGGGTAAAGGGGCGATGCCGATTTCCTACCATCCATTCCAACAGAATGAGTCGGCCCTTGCCGGGTACCCTGCCGTTCTCCAAGAATTTCCCCTTTGACGAGCATCACGAGTCTCGGTCACTCCGCCTCTGCCCTGTGCTAAACCGGAGCTGAGCGGACGGGTATTTGGGTCAGGAAGGAGCACGGGGAAATGGCAAAGTCGTGCTGGGACCTACTCCAGTTCTCAGCGTGGAAGTGTCGGTGTTACCCGATGCGCAGGGTGTCGGTGTCTTCATTGAACTTACCTACCCACTATATGACTATTTAAGAGTATTTTGAAATCATATTTCATGGCCCGATTTTGGTACCAAATAAGAAAAAAAAAAGCCTTACGTTAGTCTAAAAGCAATATTTGCACATTAAAAGAAGTCTTATATGTAACAATTACATGGTTTGGGGTTTTTTTTTCCTATTCCAACCTCTGTAATTTCACCATGTCCCAACTATCACAGAGAGGGCCAGCGCATTTTCTAGCAGAAATGGTCTGGAAGACCATAATAGAAAATACTCTCGTTGGGTTGGGGGTTGTTTTGTTGTGACATATTGTTTTCCTTCCATCTAACACAAGCCTCTAACAGTTCCCTGGGAAGCCAGCACCCCTCTTTTGATTATATTTTGTGGTCTTCTCTGGATGTGCAGGGTGCCGGGGCTGACGGAGCTGAAGGTGGAGCTAAGGACGGAGGAGAGGAGACGCCGTGGGAGCGGGACGCGCCGTCAGCCGTGGGAGCGGGAGGACGCTCCCAGCCTCCTCCAGCCAAACCAGCTCCCCACCACCTCACCCCAGGTTCACAGCAGCTTCGCGCCTGCTCTTCTCGCTCTCACCTCAGAGTGAAGAGGGCTCTTGAGCGCGTCTGATTACGGTGCTTATTCTCAAAGCGTTTAAGCACACGCCTCAAATAGATCTGTAAACTCTCAGACTGCTTACGAATTCGGTATAACGTTTAAGCCCAAGCACCTTGTTCAACTGCAGTTTATGGTCTTCTGTTGGTAATAACTCATCTTTTAAACACAATAGAAGCTGTTTGATAAAAAATAATTTAAGTATTGAAGTGTTATCTCATTTTTAAAAATACTGTTACATGGAGGCTCTTATTGTCGCCTCAGCAAGAGCAGAGAAGGGTGGCAGACCCGGTGCTGGAGGAAGAGCGGGCACCACTCAGAGCGCTCACTCCCACATGCCATTCTTTGAACTCGAGACGAGGCGGAGGTGGCACCCCCCTGCTAGAAGGGGGAGACAGAGGACAAAAAAAGTAAAAAAATAAAGAAATCTTTCCCTGAACCAACTGAGGAAGGCAATTCCTATCAAATTAAGTTACATCCCAGTTCTTATTTCTTAATTATTTACCTAGCTATTATTTCTTGCGCTGAGAAGAACGGAAGCCTGTAACGTCTACATCAAGTTTCTGACAGAAGGATATTATTTTACGGCAGGTGTGATGCTCAGAATATCCTATTTCACGAACAGTAGTTCAGTCACAGGGTAGTGACGTGAGCGTCTCGAGATGAGACATGACAACCTTTGGCTGAGGGCTGAAGACTGGACCTGCGCGAGACCTACACCCACGTCACCCAGCTGGGCCGGCACGCACCAGCTCATCCCCACCAGCCATGCTGTGGCAGCAAGCGCGACCAACACGGGCAACAAATGTTCCTTCCCCATTAGCAGATCCAAAGGTTGACGACCTTCCATCCTGTCAAGCTGCTGGAAACATCAGTGTTAACTCAATAACGATGGGACAAATGGCAGAGCCTGGTTGCCAAAACTGCAACTCCAGGAAGACGGCAGCAGCTTTGACGGATTCGGAGTTTTCCTCACCAGCAGATCACTGCACGCCTGTCTCCAAGCGCTTCCCAAGACTTGGAATTAATTTTCAAGTTTTGAACTGAAGACAATGAATTGACTTCAGACTCAAGTACAAAACGCAGCCATCAGAAATGTGACTTCTGGTCAAATTCAGGTCTAATGAAGACCAAATACTAGTTACTGGAATGAGTACCAGTTACTTAAGAGGGTATTATTTGGTCTGCCCAAAGGTGACAGAAACAAAGGGTAATAGGACATGTCAACGTGCCGTGAGCTGCAAGACAGATTGTAAGCCTACACTGCTTTTATTTCAACAAATGTTACAACAACTCCCAGTACTTTGAGTGTATCTATGGTTTTTTTGTGTGCTCTACAACACGATATTGCTTCCTGTCATCCTAGAGATGGGCAATCATTTATCGTAGTAAATAAAATAATTTCCTATTACTCTATGTTATGAAAATACCATTTCTTTTAATTTGATGAAGTGACTACTGTTTAGCATCTTCACAAAGCAGAACGGATGATGTATTTTACTCTGTGCTTTCTTATTTTTCCCATGCTTAGCTGTACCTATTAAATGCAAAAATACATATTTTTTCAGAATATAGACTGTTTTGAGGAGAGAGGCATACCATACTGAAATACACCAGGCAATTAATTCTCACAACAGTTCTGTAAAGGGATGAGAACGTATCTACCTGCATAACTACTTCTTTGAATGATCTGTCTCAGAGAGCGTACTTGTGGGTACACAGCCATGAATAGGGCTAAAATAAACTCACAGAATAATATCTTTATTCTTCAGTGCTTCAGCACAAACGTTAACTAGAACTCCATGGGACGAAATTACAAAGAGCTACACAAAAGAAGACCGGCTGTGCTTGAAGAATAATTACATTGGTAAAAAAGTTTCAAAGAAAGCAAATAGGAAAATATTAGAAGTGTGATAAAACTTCTTAGGAAAAGTAACAGATGCCCAGCATCAAGGACTTGGCAGTTTATATTATCAGCTTTCAAGCCTGAGCTTTTCCATGGCAAAGCTCTACTTGTGTCATCGTGTCCTCTCTGCTCCTCAACTTACCCGTATGAAACCAGGAACGTGTCCCGCAGCATTCCAGCCTTCCCAGAGAGCGCTGGGAGAGTTTATCGGAGAGTTTATCAGTCCTTAGGGGAGACTTTTGGGGAGGGTAATGGGGTCCGCGCACACAGCGAGAGAGGGCGAGGGGGGAGGATTGCACCAAACCCCGGCTGCAGGATCTCACGGCAGAGTAGATGATAACCAGAGACAACACAGATGCACGGCATTATGTCAAGCAGCCATTTGCAGTTTAGGCTGACTCATTAAGAGAGATAATTAAAGGCAGCTGCCTACATAGTTAATTACTGTCAACAATTATACCTAGAGGTACATTGCAATAGATACCCAAAGAAAACTGACCTGACAAATGGCCTTGTCTGGGCACTCTCTCTTCGCTGGCCTCCTCAGATCCCAGTCTGTTCTCCTCCATGACTTTTAAAAGCCTGCATTTCTTTCTGGGACATTATTTTCATCTTGCTGTGTAGGAAAGTTGCTGGCTCTAAGCCCGGGAGGGCATTTTCTGCCAGGATGCTAATCCGCCTGCAGTCAAAGGGCCGGCTAACCCTTTCCTGGTGACCGGTGGGATGGGGATGGGAGTCCTCACTCCCCCTGTGGATCATCCCAAACCTTCCCTTCTGAGCAGGGGACTGCAGTCACCAGGACCCTGGTCCACGGTGGGAATAATCCATATGACTGCAAAGAAATCTTTGTCCAGATGGTGAGAGGACAGAAGATCACACAGCGGTGAGGTGAAATGCACCCATCACACAGGTTAAAAATATTGCAGTTTACAATTTTTTGCATGGGAGGAAAACAAGAAATGTGTTTTCTCTCACTCAGGAGAGCGAGAGGAAGCAAAATAAGTATAAAAGTTTTAATTTTTATTCTAATATTATTTGTTGTCCGTAATAGCTTGCAAAATACAAAGAGACCTTAAGAGAGCGTGAATGAACAGGTTTATGAATCTGCATCCAGGGTATAGCTTATGAAAAATTAAAATGAAAGCACTAAAATATCCTGATTAAAACTCCTTGAAGTCTCATAATAACCCATGGTTGAAAAGTCAATTGAGAACATTTGTCATCTTTGAAATGTCTCAGATTGTATTTTTTCAAGTCACCTCACCATCCTTGAGATTCCCTTGAGGAAGGCGGAGCAGCGGTATCTTGCTCAGGAGAAGAGCTCCAGCTTTCCGCCCTGTCCTAAAGCAGGGCCCAGCTCAGCTTCTAATAATGATTCTTTCACGAAAACTAACATACCAGGCCCCACGTGCCATCTGGAAAGGAAATATTCAAATTGACAGAGATATTTGTAGTCATAGAATCACAGAGCTGCCCAGGTTGGAAGGCACCTTCCAGATCATCGAGTCCAACCACCAACCCAACTCTGACAAAACCACCGCTAAATCATATCTCTAAGCACTGCATCTACCCGGCTTTTAAGTATCTCCAGGGATGGTGCCTCAATCAAGTTCCTGGGCAGCCTGTTCCAACGCCTAATAACCCTTTCCGTGAAGAAATTTGTCCCAATATCCATCCTAAACCTCCCCTGGCACAACTGGAGGCCGTTTCCCCTTGTCCCATGGCCTGTTCCTTGGGAGAAGAGCCCGACCCCCCCTGGCTGCCCCCTCCTTTCAGGGAGCTGCAGAGAGCGAGAAGGTCTCCCCTCAGCCCCCTTGTCTCCAGGCTGAACACCCCCAGCTCCCTCAGCCGCTCCTCACCAGACTTGTGCTCCAGACCCCTCACCAGCTCCGTCGCCCTTCTCCGGACACGCTCCAGCACCCACTCCAGTCATTTGCCAATTCTAAACATTTCCATTAAAAAAAAAAAAAAAAAGTCAGTAAAACATTTATCTAGTTTATTTACAGGGATCAGAACGACGTGGCGCAGGGGACGACCCTTTGCTTGGGTGAGCTGCAGACACATCGCCTTGTGGAGGCTGGTGCTCTCGGAGCTCCCTGCCATGGGCCCCACAGCACAAGGTGTGGTGGCCACCAACAGAGGTGGCACAGGTACGGAGCACTTCTCCCTGCACAGCTGGGGATGCAGGGGCAAAGAATTGCTTTTCCAGTACTTCCAGAAGAAGCTTAAGAAAATTACCGTTGTCACCCAGGATGCAAAAAATACCTTTATATTTTGGCTCTGGAATTTGCAGTGCTTCTGCCACTGTGTGTTGGCATCCACTGATGGCTCTTGACAACACAGGATAATAGATTTTGAATTTTTGGCAGGATGTACATGAAAATTCCTACCTACTTGCTACCACTGACTCCAAACGGTGCCTGTTTTCTGATCACTACTCATTACTGGAGCTTTCCATATGGAAGCTTTTTTGCTTCCTTGAAAAATAAACCTGACGAGTGCTGCAAGCCCACGCAATGCCCTGGCGAGAGTTGTCACAGCTGGGACACCCCATTGACATTTCCCCACGTCAGCACATCTGGTCTGGAGGAACCATCACGGGAGTTTTAGTCGGTGACGGCCTTTAATCTCTGAGATTAAGAGAGGCGGCCAGGACTTATTTCACTCCGTTCCTTGTTCTGCCACACAGATTCTGAGATCAGAGAGCTGCAAATGCCACGTCTCCCAAGAATAAAAATTTGTAGTACTAGAAATCCTTCATTTCCCAGTAGAAAATAAAGGATGTAAATGGGATTTTATTTGAAGGCATCTCAATGAGTTTATTACAAATTATTATTTTATATGCATGTTCTGATAACATTTTATGATCCCTGAACTATTCCTGCCGTCACATTCACCAGAACAGACCCCGTTGCTCCTGCAGAAATCCAACAAGACCCCAAAAGGTCTGGATACATCTGAGCACGTGAAGCCTGTGCACTGGCTTTGGAACATGTCTTTAAATCAGACTTTCCACTTCGCGGAGGAATAATTTTATGGTCCNGCGGAGGAGCTTTGCATTTTTTTAATTTTGTATTTTTGTGCATGTTTTCGTTCCGGATTTTGAATTAATGGAGTCAGGCATGTATCACCCCAAAATAAAAAGAGAGGAAAAACTTAAAAAAGGAGGACAATAGGCAATAGTCCAAAGTTGCACCTCTGTAAATTCCAAGTGGACATAAGGAAAATACAGTCTTGACAATCAGCAATCAAATACTGGAAGAGTTTACCCTGAAAGACTGGTCAGACTCAGCTTTTTTGGAGATTTTCGAAAGACTGGGTTCTTCAAAAGCAGGGTCCTGAAAAAGCTCATCTACCCTTGCAATTTGCNGCACGTGAAGCCTGTGCACTGGCTTTGGAACATGTCTTTAAATCAGACTTTCCACTTCGCGGAGGAATAATTTTATGGTCCTTTCTTGAAAAAAAAAACCAAAAAACCAAAAAGTCCGCCCAAAAAAGGCAAGGGGGAAGTCTGTGGCCCGGGAGCAGGTTGTCCCAAGCAGGACGGGTGCCAAGGATGGGGATGGACGCGCCAGAGACAGGCAGGTTCCCTTCAGAGCCCTGGTATATTTTAGGGGGAACTTGGCCAAAATGGAGGAGTCTCCCCAAAGCACTTTGTGTTTGTCAAACTGTCAGGATTTGATAAAATGCTGCTCCAGAAC
>VXBH01005986.1:605720-653816 GCA_013400035.1 Rynchops niger | reverse complement strand
CTTAACAGTTATAACTCTATTTTGTTAGCGTGGTGGTGAGATGAGTTTCCAGGTTATTCAGGGACTTGGATATGGAATTAAAAATTATTTCACTTGTTTAGAGATTGCAGCAGACAGACTTATAGGAAGAGGTGATATATTGCTGTGCTGCCGGGAAACCCCACGGAGGAAGAATTTGCAGCTACTGGAGCCCCAGATCCCCCACCACCTCTATTGCTTTGGAAACGTGACGTTGCCCAGCACACTGCTCGCATATTGGTCAGCTGAAAACTTAATTTTTAAAATAGCAAAAAATAACACTAAAAAATTATTTATCTAGATTTTTTTTTTTTGTTCACCTTGTTGTGTTATATCTAGACCTAACACAGTAGTTGTCAGTGTATTGAGGATATTAGATATTATTTGACACTTGCAGTTCTAGTTTCTTGGACTTTTCCTGGAAGTCTTTATCCCCAGTGTAAAGTTTGAACAGGATTACTTGCTTGGTCGTGTACTTTTGGCTCCTCCAAGAAGCTTTTTTTCTTCCTAACTCTTTTTAGAGATTGATTTTGTACTGTAAGACACAATCAAATATAAAATATTTCCTATCAATACCTTGTCATTACCCTTAAAAACTAAGAAAAATTGCTCCAGGTAAGTCACATTAATTATTTCCTTTAATGAATTTTTTCTTTTGTATTTCACAGACTACTTTCTAATCCTTTTATAAGCACAGAGATATATCGCGATATACATTTGACACTAAATTGCTGGGTTTTAAGGCAACTCCAAGAGACTTTTGGGAGTTAAGAAAGAAACCCACCAAAATGAAAGTACAAACCAATATCTTCAAAAAACAAATCTCTTAAAGTAACTTACCTTTAGAGACAACTCATGCAGCAGCCTAAAAATTTCTGCTAGACGTTTCACAGTTGGGATTCTGTGATGTTATTGTACTCCTCACAAGAAAAAGCCGCAAAAAGTCAGATATTTATTATCTCAGAGGACATCCTGCAGGAAGGAGAGACATGCATTTTAATGCACCATTCAGCTCCTCCAGTGAAAGCAATCCTCATTGTGACAGTCTAAAGTACCTGTAGGCATGTCATGTGTCTGCTGTTGCAATGTCACCTTTAGAAAAGCTCCAGGTTTTCAAGAGGATGCAATAGATAACTTAGGAAAGCACTTCAACCTTCCAGCCACCTGCAAAACCTCTGTGGCCTTGTCTGGACCACTCAAGATCCGCAGGAAGACCATCCCACATGTCCTCCAACAGCGTTGGTCCCGTGCTACAGCTGGCTCGAGGGAGGACAGGCACACGGCTGCCACGTGCCTGGTGTTTACAAGCTGGTAGCACTGGACAGACCTGCCTGGTGGTAGTGGATGTCACAAATAATTCAGACTAAATCTAAGGAAGAAATATTTTACGCTGAGGGCGGTGAGCCCCTGGCCCAGGGTGCCCAGAGAAGCTGTGGCTGCCCCATCCCTGGAGGGGTTCAAGGCCAGGTTGGACGGGGCTTGGAGCAACCTGGGCTGGTGGGAGGTGTCCCTGCCCAGGGCAGGGGGTGGCACTGGGTGGGCTCTAAGGTCCTTTCCCACCCAAACCATTCCGTGATTCTCTGAAATAACCGAGATGTACAATAGTACGTATGCTTGGAAGGCGTATGAAGGGTCTTCCAGATGTTATCATTACAGAGCTAAAGGCAATAAGAATGACTACGTTCAGCCCAGTGTAAGAAATTGTATCTTTTGAACTAATTAATCCACTGGTGAGGAGCAAATTCATTGAGGGGGAAAAATGAAAGAAAATAAAGTCCTTGAGTCGTGTCTTGCCTATTCCACGAGACGTTCCCATCGCCCAGCCCAGGAAACCTCCTCGTCGTCTGACAGAGGGAGTACACGGGCACCTGGCAAGAGCGACTGCCCAGTCGCCTCTTGGCACGATCTATGCCAGAAGATTAAGATGTAGAGGGTGGAAACTGTAAATAAAGAAATCTCAATTCAACTTATGAGGTGATACATAGGAAGGAAATACATACTTTATATATAATACATATATGATTTCTGTGCTTCTATTCTCCACGATGTTTCTCCTAGATAGCAAAATAATTTTTTTTTATCCAGATTAGAGACCATTTCTCTGCTTTCGAAATCAGCCACACATCCCATGTATATAACGCCGCAAGCTATGAGAGATGTGCAGTGAGATATGGCAGGAACTGGCAAACTCTCCAGTTCACACGGGGCCAGACTTTACAATTGATCAGTGCCGGGACATGAAGCGTTTCTTTGCTTACTCTCTGAACAATTTCCACAATGCAGAAGTAATAAGAATTGTAGGGCATAAAAGCTACAAACACCTAATGAAACGAGGGACATGATCAATGAACACAATTTGATGTCAGGCTTTTGCTTCTCCCATTTTAAACGTAAGCTGTTTTTTACAACGAGAGACAGAGAAACACAGCTAAAACTCTCCTTTAAGGTCTGGCATCGCTACTCTGGGAAGGAAGAAAAATGACACTGTTTTAAACAGCCAGCACGCTTAAACGGCTTATTAGTAGTCTGGATAAAACTGAAATATGGTCTTTCAAGTGGGTGGAATACAAACCGTTAGAGATAACACCAGCAGCAATCGCTGCGGTGGTGCCGGGCAAGTGCGCGGGGACGCCGGGACCTTCTCACCCGTGTGCCCACGAGGCACCCATCCCGCCCCAGCCCCCGGCGCCAGCACTACCTGGCAGGGAAGGACACCAGCACTACCTGACCCCCGGCAGGGAAGGACAAAACAAGGGGTTTCGTGAGGAAATGGCGTGGGATGGTCCCTGCCAGGGGCTGGACCGTCATGCCCCAGGGACCCGCAGCCCTGTGGTTAGGTGCTCGGTGCCGGGTCTCAGCGGAGGCACTGCTGGAGGGAAAAGAGGAAAAAAACCAACTATTCCTTGTTTGTGTTTTTCCTTGTGCCACTGGTGAAGCCGCAGAGGGGGAAAAATTTAAAGGAAAAGCTCCAAGTACGTGAGGAATGAATGTTTACCTGCAAACTCTGCGGTCCTGTCCTGCTGATAAACTGCGGCTATAGGAGCTCCCGGTCTGTCTTTTCAACATATGTTTTCACCAGGCTACTCTCTTAAAATAGACGTCTGTATACACACATACATATGAATATAGGAGAAATGTTGCCCCACTTCACGTTTACTCTGGTGACTGATGCCAGGTGTGGTTCCCTTTAATGCTTCGTGCAATCAGCCAATCGTATGCACACGTAAAATAAAAATGCCGGGCCAAAAATATTATTGTACTGATCGCATCCGTGGTACCACTTTCCTTTATGCAGTTTTTTAACCGCAAAAAAAAAAAAAAAAAAAAAAAAAGCTTTAAACATATGACACCAATACCAAGTGGATTTTGGCTTATTTCAAACCGCATTATCGATAATTACACGGTTTATATTCCAGCTTGCTCTTTTCTGACCGCGGATGAATTTGTTATGAAAGGAAGCAGGAGCTCTGACTTGCCATTGCTGTGTGCTGGCAGAACAGCACGCAGAGCCGCCATCGTTCGGGTGGAATGTGTGCCGAATTACAACGTCAGCCAGTGAGTCGTGCCGCCGCAGCGGAAGGAGCAGCCGCAGTTAAGATTAATTACCCCTGGCCATCGAAGATGCAGACTGACAGATCAAAACACGAGCTAGGGTGACGCTGCAGTTATAATAAATGAAAATGAAAAGAATGTATTTTACCAAGGGGAGAATCAAACGGACAGTATGCGAGTACTGCAGTCTTTCACGTCCCGTCTGCAGGCATATCAGGTACAGCTTCCAAAACCTCATTCCCCACACGCTCTTTAGGCCAAAGCAAGGAACATTATCACCACCTGAAGAAAACTGAACGCTGAAGATATCGAAGGTTCCTGTACCTGCAACTTGCCTGCTTTCTCCCATCACTGTGCGTTACTCTACCAACGGCCATACCTCCAGCATATCTTTATTGTCCTTAGACCATTGCAGCTCTAAAAAACACTGCTAAAAACCCTAAATGATACAAGTTCTGGAAAAAAAGAAAAAGAAGTCAATTTACCCAAATCTTCCAAAACATGGGTTAGTTGCAGGTCATGAAGAATGCTTTCCAAACCCAAGGCATGGCTTACTGTGGGGAGAAAAGCACGCAAGACAGACCCAGAAAAACAATTCCATTGCTGCCCCATAGTCGTGGTGACCAGGCTGACAATGAAAAGGCAGCGATAGTCAATAACTCTGCAAATACACCAGAGAGCACCGCAGAGAGGGGGGAGACACCCCACTCCCCATGTCCCCGGTGGCTCACTCCAGAAATAACAGCCCAAAACCACAGCAAGAAACACTGAGTTTGGTACTAGAAACCCAAATACACCATGCGGGGAGTCTGTAGGATTGGCATCCCTGGTGGGGTCTCCAGACGCCCAGCTATTCCTGGATGGCAACAGCTCTCCTTTGCACAGGCAGAACGACCAGGCGCTCGGCTTGTGCTTCGCATCCCATGGCTTCGTGACAGTCTCCAGGAGCCTGAATTGTCACGGCTCTTGGTGAGAAACTACTGCCTCAAGAGAGGCTGGCGGCATCCTTAAACTTCTCGATCTGAGCCCGAGGGCCAGGACGCACATCTGCAGCTGAATGGACAAAGGCTGATTAACCCCCCGCCCCGTGGGCCCACCAGGTGATGAGAACAAAGCTGAGAGCAAGACGGCTAAAAAGGCCGCTTTGATTTTTCCCCCCCCCCAGCCCCGAGTAGTGTAAAACCAAGCGAGGCAACCCGCCTGCAGTTTCTGGGCTCACACAACCCCGACCACAACCTGCTTTAGGGGCCCGTTGGCCGTCCCACGAAAGGCCGTTGCTGGAGGAGCAGACTGAGACAAGGGCGCGCGGAAGGTGCCGACGCCGGAGCAGGGTCTCCATCCTGTCTCGGGTGACGCAGGGGTCCGCGACGCTGTGGCTGGTTTACAGACCCCACAGTGTCACCCAGCAATTAAAACTCAGAGAGAGAGAGGCAGTAACAGGGAGACAGCTGCGAGGGCTTGTTACGCACGCCAAAAAATATTGTCCAAGGGAAATGAAAGATATGTTTTGGCAGTGTAATAAAAATAGACGTACTGAGGAGGAGAAGGTATATCGCCATTGCGTTTTATTGCGTCCTTGAATATTAAACTCGCTTTGATATCATACAGTTACTAGAAGATATGACAACCAGGCAGGGGATTGTGCGTATTGACAATAAATTTTGAGTTTACTGGGGATAACTAAGCAGGGAGCAGGTCCTTTCACAGATACCAACTGACAGCCAGGAACAACCTGCCACAGCCTGAGCAATTCCAGTCCGTGATCCCCGTACGCCCATGGACAGCAGTGCACACCCGAGCCAAACTCGGTGTTTTACTAGTTTATTACTTTACAGTGGTTGTAAGTACCAAAACTGCTTGATGACATTTCAGGTTTTTCTTCCTCTGTTTCATTTTAAAAGTTTCTACCGTGTTTGCCTTAAAAGCAGGTGGTGGGAAATGAAGCGTGGGGCCACGCAACAGCCAGGACAGTTATGCAATGTCAGTTAAGTGATTTTAAACTCTGTTGTAACTTCATCATCTGCAATGAACCACCTGCTTCAGACTTCAGCTGCCCCTCTCTAGAAAAATAGAGAAATTGGGAAAAATACTCATCCAACCAGTTAAGAATTAAGTTTGAATCTTTATGGCCGCCGAGTCAAAGCAATGATGCACAGGTGTGAAATAGCATTCCACTGGGTGTCTTGGGGGGTAACGGCACCTCTCGAGTACCTTTGCGTTCCTGGAGAGAAATGCAGGCTCCTCCGGGAATCCCAACACCCACAGACCCCCCGTCTCCACCTGCACCCCCCGTGTCCCTTCCCCGACCGCGTTGTCTGCCGGGGAACCTCTGCAGCAGGGATTGTGCAGTCCCCGAGGAGAGAAACGCTTTGCCCAAAGGACATTTTGAGAGCGTTTTGGTTCTAATTCCCTCAGTCACTCCTCACGTATGTGGAAATCTGCGTTCCCTTTTAGTACCCCCCGAAATCGCAGAGTCTGCCATGGGTCATTAATCCATTTCCTTGGTGCACCCTATTATTAGGGCATTAGGTTGGCTTCCAAAATACCTCCCCAGCTCTGGGAGCCGAGCCCACCGTGCCCAGCTCCCGTTGCAGGCGGCGGTGGCATCTCATGTCTCCCTGGCCAGCACGGCAGCTGCCAGTGGAGGCCATCGGAAGGGGTGACTTTACCTCCCCACGAGCAGCCTGTAGCTCCCTCGCTGCACCCAGAGGTCTCGTGGAGAGGCGAGCGAGCCTGGCAGAGCCCAGCAAAGCACACGCAGACATTACTGGGTTCGCCATAACGCCACAGTCACCCTGTCGCGCTGTCAGTTTATTAAAAAAAAAAAAAAATATTAAACACTAAAGATGAAGCTACTTAAGGAACAACGTTGTTTTTTTTTTTCCCTAACTAACACGCCCTGCCTTCAAAGCAAACACATTTTTTTATAGCACCTCTAAATATAAGTAAATTTTTAATCTGTTTGCTGCGTGCTGAGCACAGCGAAAAGAGACAAACCGAAGCACAAGTAAATAATTCATTTTTGCCTTTTTCTCAAACTGAGATTTCTTCCCTCCGCCCCACCAGACGTGCTGAGATCACGCTTCCCCGTCAAACACCACGCGAACCCGCCTGCAGCGCTCCTCGGATGCAAACTCGCCCTCTCGGTTCAAGCAAAGCGGCCGCTGGGACAAGCTCTACCTTCGCTACATGGAAGACCACATGAATCCCTCTTCACTCTTGCCAAGTCTTCTTATATAAACGGGGTTAATTAAAGCTCCGTCTACAGTTAAGAAGCCCCAGCCCTGCTGGATGCTCGGCATTAGCCCCGGTAGCGTGTGGGAAGTACTGAGCATATGCAAGGCTGAAGGTTTGGCTGGTGGGAAAATGCTGGCGCCATCAACGGAGTTAATTGGGTGATGAAGGGGTGGGGGGACAACGCACAACCCTCGCTCTTCTCCCTCCCCGCACACTTCCGCCCAACAGGCTCCCAGAGGAAAAGGAAAATGAGCCTTGAGCGACAGGGAACAGACCCCCGAAGTTCGGCAGCAGAGAAGTGAGAATTGGCGTAGAGAGTTCCAGGCCGGCAAAGCGCAGGCTGACAGTGACCGATGTGAGACGAATCAATAAAGATACTACATTCATCCCAAATAAATGAGATTCATTAGGCTAAAAGGCATAATTCATGCCACATAATTTATATTGCACAGGTAATTTAGATAATTACCTAAACAACTAGGCAATTTATATTACACAGCAAACTTACTAAACTCCTGCCCTTACGGATTTACTATTGTTATCCTTTGTTAAATGACAGTGAACCTTCCCATAAAACCTGGTACAGAGCGTTTTATGTGCTTTATGAATTTTCACACAGAAAACAGCTCTGGGGCAGAAATTGTAAGCGACGCACTGGTATTCTACTGGGTCGTATTATTTTCAGGGTAGGATTTATAGGACTGGTTGTAGCAGATTAAAGCTACTATCTGCAGAAGTTTTCTGCAGCTTTCTGATTAGAGGTGTCATGTCCTTTCTCCTAAGGCTAACTGCTCAGAAGTTTGGAGCTCGGTCAGGGGTAACCGGTCAGGGACAGGCACCTCCTCCCATCCCCGAGCCCACTTCTCCTCCTGGGTGACTCATTTCAACAAGATGTGCTGCTTTAGGTGGCTCGTGCTTCCCTCAGGACTGGCCCTGACTCCCAGCCCACGCTCTGTTGCCGTCCCTCGGCCCTGAAATTCATCCCCTGCCAGCAGGATCCCGTCAGCAGAGCCGCAGGACTTCACGTACATCGCTCACAGTGTCCGGCCAACACCGATCATGGCCAACAATCCGGGATTTTACTGCTGTAGTAAATGTATAGTGCCATTGCTGTGAAGGCGCCATGGTATAGTAGGTCATAAAAATGTCGTCACTTGGCTGACAAAACAAATACGTGTAGTTTTGGCACCCCGGCAAGACGCCCGAGGATGGCAAGGACACTGTGCCCAGAGGCTTCTGCCTGTCCCCATGCCGTCCCCCGCTCTGGGTTAAGGGATAAGCACAGGCTCTTCGAGCGCCACGGCTGCTGAATGTGGTTAAAAATTAGCACTGATGGAATATTTATTAGCACCTAGGGGTTTTGCCGAAAGTGATCTGTCACAACAACTTTCCCGTTAACACTTCTGATTTCTGCTGCAGCTGAAGCGATTTGGTGTCTATCAAACCTTCCCTGCCCGGCAAAACAAAGCCAAAAACTCCTCCCAGGCCTGCTTAACAGGTTCAAAGGATTAGCAAAAGAGACGGGAAGAAGCTAAAGCCAAAATATAAATAGATTTCGCTCATATTGAAGCAAGTCCTTCAAAGCCCCTCTGCTGGGTTTTGGCCAGTGTCCACGATGTGCCACCACAAAGGCCCAGGGCGAGGGGCACCGCGGCCGCTTTTGTCCCAACTGTCACGTCTGGTCAACGAGCCACGTGGATCGGGGCCAACCCAGACCTCGAGGTGCGCTTGCGTTGGCTTTTTTATTCGATTCAACTCTTCCCCCGAATTCAAACCCCAAGCAAGAAGGGAGCCGTGCCTGTGCGCAGATCGAAGTGAAGGCACCTGCCTGGACCCGTCACTGCACTTCGGTGGCATTTGTGCAGGGCAGCCAACTTCGCAACCGAAAAGAATTAAGTTAAAAAGAAATCTGTAAGTTCTGACAAGTTGCCAGCTTGTGTGTATGACGAGCGCTGAAGAATTGAGCCATGCTCCCTGACAGCTTCTAAATTAAACTGTGGGCTGTTTAGGAGGCTGTCAGTCAATAAATTCAAGTGTTTAAGAGGTCTAAGGCTGTTTCTTCTGCCTGCTAGACAGGATATATGGTCTGGACTGTGTGAACTTGGAAGCAACGACCCTTCTTTTTCAGTTTCCGGATCAAGACCGTATGGCTATTAGAGGTCATTTTGTCTTTTAAAAAGAACTCAAAAAACCCCATTATTTGATAGGGCTGAAACAATTCTATTTTCTCCCCACATCCATTGACTAGAACTGCGCCTGAATCCATAGCCAAGCTGCCTGCTCCCGGGCACACGAGCAGGGCTACAAAGGCTCCGGAACAGAACAAACTCGGAAGCGCCCGAGTAACCAGATTTACTGTCTTGTACAGCAGGGTTAGCTTAATGTCTGTAGGCAAAATCACACTAGCAATGATAAATGTTTTAANGTGATTGTTTTATTTATCTAGAAACATAAATATTTTATTTTTAACCCAAGGGTCGATCAAAAAAAAAATATCTCTCCCTCCCTCCCCCCCAAGTTTTACCCAGCATTTTATCCTAAACCACCTTTGAATCCCACCAGGATTCAACAGCTTAGAACAGCACACCTGCGTTTTCCCAGTCCACATCCCTGGAGACCTGAGCTCCTCCCATGAAACACGCTGTCACTAGCTGCCACCGCCACGCTGCAACCGGGGCACGGTTCCTGGTCCCTGCACCCCCACCGGCTCCCAGCCCGCCTCTCCAAAGACCAAACTCCACCTCGCATCTGCCTTGAAGAGACCGCGTTACGCTCCTGATGTCTTGCAGCGGTGTTTCACGCCGCGTTGGGTACTGGGAACTAAGCAGAGTTGAATGCAGTATCAAGTGAGCAAAAAACCTAAATGCAGGTATGAAAATGGTTGTACCAGACCCATCAGCTTGTTTCTGAGAGTTGGTGGCTCTGGGACACCCTGGCGATGGGGGAGGTGATTTAATTAGCCAAAACACACAGACGTAAGCCTTTGGGTGCTACTCCTGGGAAGGAGCTCATCCCAACCCTCTGGGTGCACGCAGGGAGCCTCCTTCCTCCTTGGGAATTGCCACAGAATTCTTCCTGGGGCAGAGCTTCAGTCTCAACAAATAACACTCCAAACAAAAAAAAAAAAAAAAAACAAAAAAAAAAACCCAAAAAAACCCAGCCCCAAGCAACAACATGTTTTTCACAGAAGCATTTCTGGACAGCTCTATTAAATATCTCAGGTAGGAGCAGAGAGCGGACGATAGAGATGTGCGAGGCAGCTCCTCGGCTGGCACTCGCTGGCACGGCTCCATGCTCATCTGCCTCATGCATATTTATGTGCAAGAGACGGCGTCCTAAAACTACAACTGTCTCAGCAGATGCTAAACTCAAACAGGGAACTTGGCTTCTGCAGTCAGTAGGTGTGAATAGCCCCAGAATAAATCAGTGTCCCGAGTGATCTTTGAAAACGAGACGTGCACTCCTAAATCACCAGCGACTTAATCTGAAATGGGTGGAGACACCGACGCTGAGATTTAGACAAAAACTTCAGCACATCAGAAAACTACTGCCCAGACGACTTCGGGGATTTAGTTCATATGTGCTTTAGAAAATGTCGTTTTGCATTTTCCGTACAATGTAAAAGCACGGAATTATTTTTTAATTCTCCACTTGTATTTCACGTACAGAGGTGGGTTTCCATCACACCGTGACAGACCCAGACTCCCTCTCTCCTCCCTGGGAGCCAGCACACGCCAGCGAGCCCAGGATGCCCTTAAAGATGACTCACGCTCGCTCACGTGCAGGATTAGATTAGCCCCATAATATGGTTATTTTGTACTATTTGGAGGACAGGGAGAAGCTGGAAAACATCCTGTATTCAAACTCAGACTTCAGCCATTATAAATTCATACATTTTGGATGAGAAAGATGTTCCACGTGAAGAACTGGTCATCTCCTGGTCCTCTCCCCAAGGGTCTGACCGGCACAGCTTTGGCTGGATTACCTACAGCAATATTTTCCTGTAAATTTATAGAAAACCAGCTAATCTGCCTCATGGATGGAAACCCATGGCTGACATATGATGGCTGAAAATCGTAATCCTCTATCCTATTAGTATAAACATATGATTTAGGTGGATTTATTCAATCTAAAGCCATGGTTCATTATCTGGAAAGGGAGATCATCTTTCAGCAACGGTCTTTCACGACATACGAACAACTCTTACTACAAGAGATCAGTAAAGACGTTATATAAAACAGTCTTGAGACAAATGACACAGAAAAGTCCGAAAATTAGACTAATAAAAAAGTCTGAGCCATAATGAGTACGTCTGGGGATTACGTGTGCCAATTTCATAGCTGTTTCCAAAAAACTATTTTATCAGCCACTTATATCTATCTTTCTAAAGCTTATTCTCACACAAGTTAAGACACTCTTGATTGGAAATGACCTGCGGTTACAATTTGAATAAGGCAAGTTAATAAAGGAAGTTTAGCACAGCCTCAATAAGAGATGGAGTAATAAATCTGAGGGGTTTTTTATCAATACAAAATGGCAACAGAGTGTGATATGAAGGAAAAATCTAAGTTCCCATGCAAAATACTAAATGTCTGGCAAAGAGCTCTCACACATTCTTGACAGTTCTGATGACATTACAGTTCCCCCCTTTCCCAAAATAGCTCTAACTGTGTATACATTCATACCTCAGTTCCGCAACCCAGTTCTGAAACTCCGAAACAGAATAATGATGACGTATTTTTCTAGAAGTTAGGGGAAAATTCAAGCTATGATAAAATGATGTCATGCTTGGCACAGCTAATTGAAGTTTAAGAGAGGGACCTGATTAATACCGAAGTCAGTGCTTTAGAAAATATTTTAAAAGTAAGTTTTTAAGTAAGTTTAAATATTAAATAAATATTTTAAGTAAGTTTAAACATTAAAAAAGTAAGTTTTTAAAAAAATCAGTGACATCCAAAAAGCTTCACAGCAAACTCACACACGACAATGCCTGCTGAAGTCCTTGGAAAATTCCCACAGACATCATTGGACATGTTAGTTTATACAACGCACGTACAAAACCTGTGGAATGCTATTTTGGAAAATGGTTTACCTCTTTTCTGGTGGTCTCTTGTGTGTCAGATTCAATATTTTCTCACTGTAACGGTATGTCCAGAAACAAGGTGGGATGAGCCCTTTCAACGACAGACCAGGACACCTGTAGGGGAGGCGAAAATTATTCATTGCTTAATCCCTACGTTCCTTTTTTGAAATTGTCAGGTCTTTTCCTGATCTCTCAAATCCCGGAGGTACAGCGGAGCCCCGTGCGGCCGGCAGCGGCTCTGGCTCTGTGGCCATGGGAGGCTGCCGATGGCCGGGCAGAAACCTCCCGGCCTGGGACCGCTCCAGCCTTTCCCGGGCACAGCGCGAGTGCTTTGTGCGGGAGTCAGGCTGCCTCTCCTCCCTTCCGTGCCAGGTTACAGCATCTGCAAAGTTCTTCAGTGAAAAGAGCACTGAATGTGAGGGGAAAAGCTTGGGAAACGATTGCTGAAAATACTGGCTGTCCTCTCACACGCAAAACAGGGTTCACCATGGTGCCACGCCGCCCCCGCAGGTGCCAAGCCTGCGATTTAACAGATATGCAGTATTCCAAATAATAAGCAAAATTAAAACTGTTTTTCTTGCAAACAATGACCTTTATATTGCAGTGTTTCTTTTGTCCCTCTACGCTTCATTCTCTCAAGCTTCACCCTAGCGAGCGGCTCCGTCTTCTCACCCATGTCCTGATCCAGAGCCTGTTGAAATCCTTGGACAATTCCCACAGTCATCAGGGGATGAATTTTGAGGTGTACAAAGGCAGAGCTTACCTTTATGTATATATTGTATCATATTTTCCTGATAATAATATATGTGTCAGAAGTCTCCATACCACAGAAGACTGGCTTGATGAGTAGGGAAAAGAGCAAACGCAAAGTCAACGAATGGCCCTAGAAGTTCTTTTTCATCTATAGATAAACAGTACCTTTAGAGTCTTCAAGAGATGAAGCAGTCACTTGAGTTTTTCAATACTTCAGCAACAGTGTCTTTTGCAAACAGAGCATGTCTTTCAGAAAGCAAAATTTCTTTCTCTTTCAAGAACCTGACATCTATAGAAGGCTTCTGGAGCACCACATCAAAAGAAAACCTAAGGAGCTGGGGATGAGGCGTGAAAAAACACAGCTGAGTAGGAACAAAGTCATCAAGTAACAAGAAACAAAGAAGGGAAGGTTTGGAAAAAGAAATAAGTTTCTTAACATTTTATTCCAGGGCATGTAACACTTCGTCCATTTCTTGTGATGCCAACTGATTTTTTTTCGGCCACCAAAATGCACGTCAGATAAATCATAGGAAACTTTTTTTCCCCTTTTGCTGAATTTAGACTGCCTTATAGCTTTACAGCTGCACAATTTTTGCATAAAGGATTTTAAATAAATATGCAGGCAAACCGTATTCTTCATATACCAAGACTCTATTTGAGGTAGCCTTATTTCTTGCAGGGTGATACAATTTGTTCCTAAGCTGGGGGGGAAACTGCCTTTCACTGTCTGATGTGGAAACTGTCACTTATGCTTAGATGAAATTAGTGCTAATAAGGAAATGAGTTGATAGCTGAAAAGTAGCTCTCAAAAAGTGGGGCTGGTCCCGATAACCTGTGGCCGCTCTGCACCGGGCTGAGCGGGGGGGCGTCAATATATGTCTCTCCTCTCCAGGTGTATGCATCTCCTCTTCCACCAGAGATACACGAGCAAAGTGTTGGCTTGCTTTCCTCATCAGTGCACTATTTCTCCGGTTTTAGTAAATAAAGCCCTCTGATTTTGTATTCCAACACCAAAGCGAGTCCGTTGTGTGCTGCGTTTTTATTGCTGAAGATTAAAATGAGACTGTGTATGGAGAAGGTTCATCTTTCTGAGTTTGCAGATCCAGTTAGCGTTCATCTGCTCTGATCTGTGGCACCCTCCTGAGAAATATATTCATTATTATGCAAATCCTGTGTATGGCAGTACAACTGTCAGGTGCGAGATATTCTTAGAGCGGTATTAAAGTACACAGCCGCAAGCCTGCACCCGGCCACGTATTTCAGCATAGAGTTTGGAAAAAGCGTACTCAAAGTGCATTCAAAATTATTACATTAAAATAAAGAAATAATTTTAAATGCATTTTTATGGAATTAATTTTCGAGTTGCAGCCAAGATCAGGAACACAACGTTCAGTTTTGTTCGGCGCAACTGCTCCTTTTGAGGCAGGTAGCGCAGTGGGTTTGCTGCCCTGGGAAGGAGAACCCTCCTGCCCGTCCTGCTGCCGGTGCGTGCCCTTGAGCAGAGAACCGAAGGGAGCCGAGAAGGGCCCTCTCCTTTCTGGTTTTCCTCTAGATAACAAAGAAAGGACCGACTCTAAAACCTACCAAAGCCTATAGAAAATTCGCATTGATTTCAAAGGTTTTGGATGTGGTTAATCCTCTCAAGTGCTGAGCAGATGGTGGGGAAAAAAGGTTTCCAGAACCCCAAGAGTCCTTCATCTCTGTAAGGACCTGTACGGGATCACACTGAAGTACCAGCTGAAGGGGAAAAGGGGCTGAGCTCTGAAAGGTAACAGTCAGAGTAGAAACATTAGGTCAAAAGCCAAACGAAGAGAATTTGGTTCATTATAACTTAGTCCCAGGATCAGAGGTGGATTGTTTCCCATGGGCTTGGTCTTGCAGGCTCTCTCGTGACCGATCCCTTGGGAAACGGTGTGGGCACAGGGCTCTGCCCCCACAGGAACAACTCCTCACAGCTCCTCGCCGTACGCTGGTGCACCGTTTCTGCTGGAGTCTCAATTTAACAGCGTTTCTGGAAGTGACCGCGGCTGTTATTGAGAGGCTGAGCTCACCTCGATGGCCGTTACTTCCCTGCAAGCACGCGGAGCACCTGATTCCCCGAGGAGCTGAAACCATCCATAGCCTGCTTCGGTGAACCTGCGTTTCCTTTAAACGAAGACCGAGCGTCGCGACTCTTCACACGAGCCACCAAACGTTATAGATTTCGGTGTCAGAGTGAACAGTGCCGTAAGAAATAAAGCTTTGACTCTTGTACCAGGTACTTCATTCCCTTCGCCAGTCCTTCACCTCTACTGCTTGTCCCCGCTACTGCGGTGTATGGTTGTAACGGTTTTATGTCAAAAGAAGGCTCACATTATGGTGTTGTTCTGCCATGACCACCACCGCTTCTCTTTTCCATAGCGGAGAGTTTCTGTTTCTCCTCCAAAAACACCCAGGAAGGAATAACTGTGCTACGGGGATGTGTCAAATGTGGGAACGGTGGGTTGCAAATGTGACACGAGGATAATGAATTTGTTAATTTGTGTCGGCTGAAGAACATATAACACTATTCTAATAATATCTGGCATAATGCAAATTGCATACAGAACTGTATAGCGGTGGAAACGACATATAAAAGCCATCTTTCCGGCAAAACAGCTGTATTTCACCACACGGCGCAGGAAGAGGGTTCAGTGCTTACACCAGCACAGATGTCCTGCCATCAACTGAGCATCTGGCGCGCTCCTCCTCCGAGTTCATCTTCTAAAGCAAAATTAATGTAGTTTCTAGCCTGGAAAATGAAATGGTGCCAGGATCTGCTCCTACGTTCCAGGCCAGGCCACTAACAGCACGTCCCTCTGCTGCCGACCCTGCCTGCTCCGGCTGCCTGACATCGCCTGGGCACTGACCACCACAGGTAAGCATGTCTCCACCCGAAATTCTCTGTTCTCAGGGGTCACGGGATAAAGTCCGAGCAGAGGGACCAGAGAACTGACCCAATTCGTGAGCTGGGCATCCCTCATGGGCGCCTCCTGCACTGGTGGAGCAGAGTCTCCCCCTTGCCCTGCCCCAGGGTCACGCATGGCGGTGGCACAGGACGGCTGTGAGGTATGCATAAGTCTATCCGGCTGCAACACACTGAGCTCCATCTACGGAGGCTGAGGTTCAGGCAGTTCCCAGCTTATTTTCCTCACCAAGACACAAAGATAAGCAAGCTCTTAGCAAGAGAAGAGGTACGCAGCTCTGCTCTTCAGGATGTGCCTTCCAAGGAGCTCCACACATCGATGCCGTGTGCCCAGGTGATGTTTCCCACTAAACAGATATCTGTGTTCTCCCCACACCTCCCCACCCTCTTTTTTTAGTAAGAGTTCTATATTCAAGGTGTTTGAATGTTTTGAATGAGCTTCAGAGAACATTGGAAGCTTTTATCTCTGCACACAGACACTTCGTTGTTTACCTGTATTAAACAAAACACGAGCCGACAATTTAGAAACGGTAATAAAGTTCTGCTGGGAAAGGTTTAGTGTTATGGACACCCCCATTAAAGATGGCTGTGGCTGTTTCCCTGCTGTTCCTTATTCTGCAGCCTGTAATACCAGAACATTCGCCGTACTGAAAGCGCTGCAGTCGTGCACGGGAAATGGCCCTTGCAGGTTGGGATTGCAGCACACCTGCGTTTTCACTTGCCCGCGGAGGCTCTGTAAAACAGATTACCGAAATGTCCTGGTCATCTTGCACCAACTGCAGGCTTAACGGTTTGTTTTCTGCAGACTGTGGGCTCACGTCCGCTTGCTGTGGGTCCCCTGGGCAGCATCCCCGGGGCGAGGATGGGTCGGGGTCACGGCTGGCGGGGAGCGGGCAGGGCTCAGGCTGGGGGCAGCCCCCAGGGCAGGATGCAGGCAGCGACCTCCTCGTAAGCAAAATCACAAGGATGCTCATCTTTCGTGAGGATGCGTCAATCAGCATTTGGAGAGAATTTGGAGACCCTCGAATTCACAGCACGGTATACCGTAAAACTCATTAATTACTACTGAGCAGTTTGTACTAAGTCTAATTTCAACAGCAGCGGATAAAAAGTCAGTATCTTTTTTTAACACAATGCTTTGTATGCCCTTTAGAAAGGCATCAGGACCGAGCCTTGATAGACGATAAAGCAGAGCTGTATACGGCTTGTGTGGGAAAGAAAGGGAGTAATGGGAGTAACTCCCACAAAGGGATAAGAATGATGTTAATTGGAAGTCAAACGGTGCTATTCCAGGCTTACGGCAGACAACATACACCTTGGTCTTGCCTGGTTTTTAAGGTAATCAAAAAACCAGCACATGAGAGCTGCAGGCAATTCACTGTTGGAGGTCGCAAGGGATGCAATCGCACTGTCTGCACATCGTCTGAGGGCACAAGCGTGGCACCACCATGTTAACGCGACCGAAACGGCCCGTCCCTTGCAAAGTGCTGTACAGAAACAGTGTTACACAAAGTCAGTAGAAAAAAAAAAATAATAATATTTCATGTCTTTTCATCAGATTCTGAGATAGCACGGCTTCTGGAGAACTGCATCCATGAGTGGCCTCCTCGGCAGCACGCTGCAGGAGCAGTCTCTGGTAGTATTTAGTTATTCCAGGAAACCTGATGAGTCAGTGAATCCTGTAACTGCATCTCCTCACGGCTGTAAATCCCCGACTGGAGGCACAGTGAAATTTCCTGAGCTCCCAGGTTATTTCAAGAGCCAGCACTCATTGCTGCCCGGATGGCATTCACTGATGCAATTATCAGTAATTACTCTCCTTCATTTGGGAGATTAACCAGAAATCATGGCACTAGTTACACAGGGAAACAGAGATGATGCAGGAACGCTGCCCGGGAGGGACGTGGTGTCATTCCCTGCATGTGCCATCACGCTCCACCCCATCAGCGTTTTCTGCCAGGACGTGCTCTCCGGGAAGAGCTGGGCTAACGGAGATGCTGGGGGCCTGATTCTTGGTGCCAACACTGTCTAAAAAAGGTAGAATCTTAGAAGCACAGAACTGCCCAGGCTGGAAGGGACCTTTCAGATCATCGAGTCCAACCATCAACCCAACGCTGACAAACCCACCACTGACCCACGTCCCTCAGCCCCACGTCTGCCCGGCTGTTACATCCCTCCAGGGATGGCGACTCCCCCACTGCCCTGGGCAGCCTCTTCCATGCAAGAGAAAAGAGGGTGAAGCTTGTTGTGTGTCCAGAAAGCGCCTCCTGCTACGTCCATCCCCAAGCACTCCTCTGCTCAGAGCGACCACAACCCTCAGCTGGGACTGAGCAAAACCGGGCTTATTTACAATTTCTGTGCAGCAGGAGACCTGCTATTTCTTCCGCCGGTACAAACGCGATGAGTAGCGAATATCCTTCCCACCCGCCTCTCCACACGCACCGCACCGTGGGAAGTATCTCTAACATATTCAGTTATTAAGGCACAATTTAGCAGGGGGTTTTGCTTTCTCAGGCTAACAAAACAGTATCAGAGAGCTTTTTTTATGATGAATATAAACATGAATTAAAAGTGCTCTTGTAAAGTTTGAATCGAGTTCTCCTGAATAAAAGGGAAAAGCCAAATTGTCCCCAGTTGCTTAGTAACCAGCCAGAGCTCATTTCTCTTCAAGGGAAACCAATTAGGCCTTTAAACCTATTTTAATTGGGGGGGGGGATGATCTATAAAACTTAAATTTCCTGGCTGTTTTTCTCGTCTTGAGGGTGCTCTTTTCTAGGGGAACCCATACAGGTAATTTCAGGCACGTGCTCCAGCGAAGGTGTTCCCAGACTCCTCTCTAGTTGACTTCTCCAAGGTCCATCCACCTTCCCCTGCAGGACACGAGACCGTTCTCTTGAAATAGAGAATTGAAATAGAATTTTGAAATAGAATCTCTCTCTCTCCCTCCATAAGATATTGTAATACTACAAACAACCACTCTACATAAAAAGCAGCTATTATCAGCAACTACATCAGGAATCAATTAAATATTTGTAAATAGGTCTCTGAAGTACCTGGGAGCTGGAGCTGTGGATATGGCAAGGTAGACAACCACATTTTTGAGGTTTTGGAGATGTTCCTTTTGGTTTGTGGGTGCGGGTGCGCTTCCACTTGTCTGCCAGGTCCTGATTTCCTGAAAACTAAGAAAGATCAGTGTACGTTTGTGGCTTAAATTTCTGAACTAAACTTTTTAGGTCAGGCTTGCGGTATCGAAGAGGATATTAGACGATTTATTAGGTCCTGTCCTGCTCAAGCTCAATATAGTGACAAATTTGCAATTCATCTTAATTCTCCCAAAAGTAACTATGCACAACGGTAACAGGAGACATCACTTTAACTCAGTCCTAATAGATGAGAATATTTGCCAGGCTGCCAGGAGCCAGTTCCTAACCCTGTGAGGTTTTCCTGCCGCCTCAATCAAATTCAACCGATCTGGGCTTGAGCAGTTTATTTATATAGAACATTTATAGGTTTTGATTTCTATTTATTTTCTTGGAGAACGGCGGCTCGTAATCAGATGACTGGTTCTCAGGGCATTGTGCGTGTGCTGATGGTACCCGCAGCCGTGAGGAGCTCCCAGCTCCGGGGGCCGGCCGCACCGCTATCGACAGCCCTCAGCAGCGACAACGCTGGAAAAGCAAATTCTTTGACACCAAATTGCCACCCCTGGAGCTCTCAGATGTTTTCCACACAACGCTCAACTACCTCGACACACGGGCTGGAGTGCCTCACAGGGAAAGGATTTCTGCTTAGAAATCTCTAGAATTTGTCTAATTAAACATATCGCTATTAATCCCTCTTTCGAAGTTACCAAAGTACATCATTTTGTGTTCTGTTTGCTGGTCTGCAGCAGAAGATAAGGGAGCAGCTCTCTGTCACCCACCCCGATGACATTAATCACCCACATAGGTGTACACACTCCCCTCCACGACATTAATCACCCACGTAGGTGTACACACACCCCTCCTTAACCCCTTCCCTGCCCAGGTAGCACCAGCAGCAGCGTGCGGAAAGGAAATGACAATGGAGGTAATTAATCGTGTTCATGAGCAGACTAATACCTGCTGCTCCCTTTGTTAGAAGACAAAGCCACAGCTTGCGACGATTAGTAGCTCTTATTATTCATCCCATTGTCACAGATCTGATCAGTATTGCTGAACAGCGGCTGCAATATGAATATTTATGATTAACAATTCTGAAAAATTCTTATTTCGGCTGTGCTTTAAAATCAGCTCCAAGAGGACAACAAGTTATAGCACGGCCAGCTAAAACCCACACGTAATGCAGGAATTCTTTCAAAGCACGTCCTTAATGAACACTGGCCATGATTTTGCACTGAAATACTGATCTTGGAAGCTTTTTCAAAGACACAGAAGATGCCCAGGAAGAATAGATGATGCGTGTGGGCACGAAGAAGAAGCTGGAGAAAAATCCTCCCGCACAAGTTGCCACACACATCTCCAGGCTTCTACCGCAGGGACTACTTAACCTCTAGCAGAAGCTAAATTAATAGCGAGGGTCAAAACCCACTGATCATTGTCCAGGGATGCAGAAGAATATTTTTCATGAACAAACCCGAAATGGAGAGTGAATAGCTTCCTTACAGATAACTAAAACTGTAAATATAAAAGGCATTAACCAGAAATCATGAACTCAGTGCAAGAACAGGGCACGACATTCTGATGTTTTTCTGTGAGACGCTAGCCTGGGTAACTCTAAGGGCCCCTTCTTACCTTAAATATCTACTAACAAACTGGACCTAGGCAAGAATTTTTCTAAATAATTTTTAATCTTGTCTCCCTCCTCTGCCACATAGAGTCCATGTTCACATTCCTCTCTAAACACTTACATTCTCTATACTGCTATTTTAAATCAGTTTCACTCATCTGAATTTCATGCTATGCTCTGGACACATCCTATGACCTTTATCTTTCAGTTCCTGGTCTGTACTGATGCTCTTTTTATTTATTCTATCTGATATTCTCAAATAAAGCAGCGGATCTTCAAAAGAAATCTTCAATCAAAATGCAGTTCAAACTAAATCACGGTTCTGGCCAGGTTAAACGTGTGACTCACCGTCTCTAATGGAAAGATGGTGGTGGAATATTTCACTATCGGCCTCTAAAGGAAATTCTGGTGACTGGTAGTTTTCTATTTCATTTCTATTCCCTCTCACCTTCTCGGACTAAAATGTAACATTCTTCTTTTTAATAGAGGGTACTTTGATGTTGTTGGGGACTTTGGGTTCAGCTAATTCTCAAAGATTTAACGTTTATTTTTCCTGTTGTTATCATTGGCTTGGAGCCCTGCAATAATTAGGTGCTAATTCTGTTCCAGCAAAGCAAGAAGTATGGGACATTTTTGGGGGAGGGGTGTGTGTGAAAGGAAACAGTAAACAGTCCTTCTAGCTTCAAAAGGTGATGAGACAAGGCAACATGGCCATCTCCGGCATGCCTTCCACATATACTGCGGGTTAGCAGAGACTCAGATTCGGGGGAATTTTAGGAATATCGGTAGCCACACCTGGCGTTTATTGCTGCACATTAAATTATACATCGTAATAAGGAAATCCTCCAGGAAGACTTCAACTCTGTCTCCTGGGACGGGAGTCGGTGGCTACGGTGCCTGGAGAAATGACGGAGTGTGTTCACATGGGTTTGAACCCCGGATCAGAGCCCAAGCGTGTCTCCCTGGGTGCCCAGCCAGCCAGTACGCAGAGACTGCAGCTCTCTCAAAGCCTCGCAGTAGTGGTTTTCTTTCACCACTAATTTCTTCCAAGAGTGACACCACAAGGGGAGCTGGACTCCCCCCGTCGCCGTACACCTGCCCTCTCAGATGGAGCGAATAGTTGAGCCAATCTCCTTTGAAAAATCTGAGTTTGGTAGAAACCAGCCGGGCAGAGGCAGACGACGGGCAGGAGAGGATCGGCTCTGTGGAGCGGGATGCAGCCGGAGTGACGGTGCCCTTCACTTGGGACCGGCAGATGATACACTTGGCTCACCATTCACCGTGTGAACAACCTCTCCAGAAGTAAAACACCTCCCCTGGAGCAGTTCAGTTGTACAGGTTTAGACTCAAAAACGTATGAAATAAGTACAGCTTTGGAGTCTGGAGAAATCATTTGATAAAGTAACCATATAAGGTGGAAGTAGACATCAAATACTTTCCACCCTCTGCGCTCCATGACTAAAGCATGGTTTATTTCAGTTCACGGACTATAAACACCCCCATGATATAATTACCAATGAAGGGACAGAGTCCCTGTGTGACCTCAGGGTGCTCGGTGGGACCAGGCACCTTTCTTTGTTGTCATACCCCAAAACCCTAGATCATTATTTGTTCTCAAGAGACATCATCAACTGGGAGAAGCGTAAGCTCCCATCTTGCACTACTGAAACAAGTTTAACCTGATGTAGGAAAAAATTAGAGCTGCCAGTTTTCTTCCTCCGGAACGTCACTCTGAGCTGGAAAACCATTCCGAGACGGATGGAGATGGGAGAAAAACATCCCATCCAGATTTTTCCAGCAGAGGATATTAAGAAATGGATGAAGCAGTCGGGTAGAAGGTGGTGCAAAAAGAATCGCTGGGTGATGGGCACTACTAGAGAGGAGAAAGCTGTTGAGAGGAAGGTCGTGGAAAGGATCATCTCTGTAGGATGTTCCTGCCTGCATTTTTCCTTCTGGCTTTAGCATGGATGAGACTGTATCTGCCACTGCCACCTGCGAGATGAGCGTTACCATTACTCCACTATCTCAGGAGGTGCTGATAATATAATCCTGTTACATTTCTGAATTGCTAAAATATGAGTTTTCTAGTCAAAATAGCCGCCGATAACAAGAAGAAAATTGGAATAAGCCAATATATCTGGTTTTGTTACATAGACCTTTACTGAACTCTCCATATTTCTGCCTTCTAAATGTGATGAATTTATTTCCTGAGATTTTAGGACGTTGAGAATTTTTATTGATTTTTCATTTTGAGTAATTTATACGGTATAGCGGCAGCCTAATAGAAGTAGGTGTAAGTGGAATAATATCAACCATTCCTCCCCTGACATTCAAAGAATCCAAAAACCTCATGAGGACACATTTTCAAAGCATCAAGTCTGAAGGCAGTCAAATTATGGGGACATCACCATGGCCTGGTCTCCCCATGACTGGGGCTTGGGCAGGAACATCACTGGGCACGCACAGACCATTCCTGGGGACACCACCCCCACAAGGCTTGGGTCGGTCTCCAGTACATACTGAATCAGAGCCTGACTAATCAGTTAAGAAGGAAGAGATCTTTTCATGTGGTTTTTCCTGAAGGTCTCCTTTGAAGTGTTGATCCAGCCAGGGTCTGACCTCCCTAAGTTATGCAAGTACAAATTTAGTTCCTTGACTTCAGTGAAGTCAATTCACTCTTCCACTATTTATCAGATTTAATAAGACTTTTTAACTTAGCAGAGTCATTCAACCTAAATAAAAACTCTTCAAAGGACTGATGCCAATTACCGTTCCCTCCTCACTGCAATTACCATGTTTGGATGGGTTCAGGTTATATGTCCCCCCCTGCACACGCAGCTCTCCTGGAGCTCATGCTCCTCTGTCCTTCCAAGGCTGACAAATGAAAAGGCAGGACAACTGCGTCCAAATGAGAGAGCGATGTGAGGTTTTATAAGACAGAGAAACCTGTGCTGCTTTAAGTCAGAAAAGGTCTTGCGTTCATTGCTGTTGCAATGAAAGCTTGGACATACCCCCAGGAGACTCTGGAGCTACAGTTGGACCTTCTGCAGCATCTTGGTGCAGAGGCAGAGCGTGGTCCCTTCTCCTCTACCCAGGGGCACCCCAGGGGTGAGTCCGACCCTGGACAGACAGGGGGTGCTCGCACCGAGGCGCTACAACTCTCCTCTCTCACTGAAAGTTGTTTGTGAGGTATTTAATTTAGAATTCAGATTTTTTCCCAGAGATGCTGTAAGGCTGAAGGAAAGCCAACAGCTTAAATTTACATCCAGCTCTTTGTTTTGCCTTGCATCCCAGCACAGCTTTTGACCCTCCTTGTGTAAACTCCGACTTCCGTCGTCAGGTTTCAGCCCTTTGAGACTTTGGTGGAGCTACTGATGTGCACCAACGCTTGCAAGCCGGAGGCCTCAGCCTCAGACCTCTTTAGTGCAGTTTGGAAGGTCAAGACACTAAAATACTTGGATTGAAAAACGTTAATATTTTAAGTACTCACATTAAAATAGAAGACCTTTGCACTTGTCTGATTTTAAAAATTAATTTCAGTAGTTATTTTGCCCATAGTTTTTTCCACAGTATAGACCCCCTGAGATTTACCCCACAAAATTTCCATGAGCCTTTCTTCTGCGTCCATTTTTATTGCTGTGTTTGCTGTTATAGGTGGTGCTTCTTTTAACATGCTTTAATTAATTCATTGGTTATTTGGCAAAAACATAAACTGGAAGATTCAGGTTAATAACAGATTTAAAGAACGAAAGAGAAAGGGTCAAGTAATGTTAGGTATTTTGTTGAAAAGATCAAATCCATTATTCAGAGGACAGACTCATTGCTCTAAAGGCGAGCTGAAAGCACACACAACATGTACCCTGTCACTTTATGGTTAGAGGACTTGCAGAATATAATGTTGCCATATCAAAAAGGGTAAAAATGCTGCTTTTTCCTGTTTTTAACAGAGCTTGTCTCCTTTCCACTTGTTTCACGTTGCTCTGCTCACAAGCATCCTCTGCAAAGGGTGCTCACATGCTATGCTGAGAGAAAAGCCTCTTTAAAATACCATATTTTTATGGCTGATGGTGTGCGTTTGTACAAAAATCATAAAAGAGAGAGGGATAATTGGGGCGCTGTAAAAGAAGAATCGGAAACATTTTAGAAAAATTACTTACGCAGAGTCAGTAAAACATCTCTGTTCTTTACAGGTGAAGAATCAAAATATTTTATCCAGACTTTTGTCAACCTGAGGAAAAGCCATTTCTTAGGTAACACGCATGAGGGGAAAATATGAAGATTGAAAGCGTATTTCAGAGGGCAGTATTCACCGCTTAGTTAAAAGAAGGGCATCAGACAATTAAAAAAAAATAATAGTAAAATTAGTTTAGGAGATAATCGCCTCTGGTTTGTATCCAGAATAACTCCACAGCCATTGCTGGAGTTGCAAGAACAGAAAAAGGGTGAAACCACATTTCATTCCTCCACTTGTGGTAGCGCAGGGATCTAAGACATTGAACAAACATCAGAACTCGGAGGAAGAGGATTCCAATGTCCAAGCAAGATCCAGAGCTTGTTTTGCCGAGGACTGTGGTCTACGGCAGAGCGAGTCCTGAGCACGTCTCCCCTCTGAGCGGCACCACGGCCAGCCTTGGGAACAGGGGACATTCCAGCCCCGGAAATATTTCGTGTTTCATTTCAACATTCATGAGGAAAGGAGCAAAAGGCTTTGCAGATACTGCCGAAGTGGATGACCATACTTCTAAACATATTCCAAAACCATGTTTGGCTTTATTCACGCATCTTGAAAAACAACTGACAACACTTGGCGACTAAAAACCATGGAAAAGTATGATGGCAGCTTGCACAGAATTAGGACAAATTCTCCACGTTTTTTGAGTGTGCTACTATCCTCTCCTGTGGTATTTTTCTATAACATGCAGCTCACCTCCTTGTGAGGCTGTCAGATAAGTTACTATATGATTTTCTTTGCTTATTTTTAAGGCATATAAATTGCTCTACTAGAAATTAGCTTGAGACCGGTGTGCATCACAGACACACCTCACATGCACGCCTCTGCACTAAATTATCTGAATTGTTCTCGTATTAGGAATGCAAGGCTTGAGTTATTTCAATTACAAAAAATATCCAGTTACCTATATCGAGGGCCCATTTCCCAGCCTTTCATTAGCAGAGGGCTTTTGCGAGGGATGGGCAATGGACAGATGTCTGATCTGTTGACGATGATGACGATGGCAGTTTATTCACCTCTGGCTTTTTACACCCTATTTTTCAGCCCGGGACATCAATGGGCTGGTTAACAGGGATCCAGCTTTGATGGACAAACCCTTCTACGTTTATGATTTCATGATGTTAACCTGCTCGGCTCCATGCAGAAAGATTAAACTCCGTGCTACTTGTTTTTGATAAGGCAGGATTTCTGCAAAGACGGACTGTGTTTGTACCCAGAGATATGAAATGCAAGAATTTCAGCAAGGAATAGAAGGATTTCTGAAAAATTCTGATCAAATAGACAGCTTCAGTAAGCTTTGAGGGGAAAAGAAACAGTTTATATACAAGGTATGTGTTGAGAGGCTTTAATTAAGCGTTTGAAAACCAGCTGATGACTGTCACAGGCAGCCTGACTATGTGAGGGTATTCGCAGGGAACGATCACAAGTTTTCCCTCAAACTATGTGAGATGAGATGCTGACAGGTGATGGAAATTTCATGCATTAGCCACAGAAAACAGAAGTATTTGCCTTCTGAATTGAAGGGAAAAAAAAAAAAAAAAAAAAACAAAAAAACCAACCTACTAAACCTTGGAGAGCTATTTTTCAATAACCTTGTCTTCCAACGTCCACCCAGGAGTAACTCGCCAGCAAACACACAAGCCAATTAAGTCTGGACACATTGCAAAAAAGAAATATCAGCCAACAACCTTTTTCTGGTGACAGATTTCTGCCATTTCAGTGGTATATAAAAAGGACAGCAATGCATATCTTTGTTTCTCCAAAGCAACAGAAAGGGCCAACTCATTATACACCTTCTCCATCTTCATCCAAAGAGCAGCTGCTTGTCCTGCCCACACTACGTTCTGCAATGGCGAGCCCATAAGCTGGAGCCAATTTGGACCAAACTCTACTATTCGGTGCCCAAAGGCAGACGTGAACCTTGGACTCCTCATGCAACAAAAGCGCCCGTTGCAACAGAAAGGATGGAGAGGAAATGAAGCAGCATTTATTACGTTTGTCTGTTGTACGGAGGGATCCTGAAAACTTATGAGCAACATGGATTAGTCTCAGGAACTTTAAAGTTCAAGTCATTATTCATGTTCTTTTATACATTGTGTTAAGGCTCATACATTTTTTTGCAAAGCAGATGAATCTCTGTTCAAGGTTTACCCAGAGGCACAATGATCTCTGCCAGCCAGATACAGATGAGCACTCTGCGCATCAATAACACTCATCACGTCAGTTATGACTACAGAAGACAAAGTACTTATTCTAATATGGATCACAATAAAAAAGCATAGATCATAAAACTTGGTCAAGAAATTTGATCACTGAATAAGGCAATAGCTTTGAAATATATCTGCTCCATACACAACCTTAAAATCACTCCCAAGGCAGTTCAGGTTGCTAAATTGAAAGTCTCTGGCGAATCCATAAAGATTAACGTGGCAAGCTATGCTAAATACCATTACGTGCCACCGTGATTGAGTTAAGCAACGCCACAAAAATTTGGTTATGATAGTGAAGGAAAACTAGACCGTGATACAGATGTATGACAATTTTAATTTCAAATTTTGAAAAATAAATTTAAACTAATTTGCTGAAGACCATTTAACGACACGGGAAATTAGTTTCCCTGAATTAACTTATTATTGAATCCTTTTGTTTACGAACATAAGAACCCAACAGCGCACAAGAGCTCAACGCCTGAGCGTTTTGCTACCTTTGTGCTGCAAATTATACGTTGCTACGTAAACCAGTGAGAGTATGAAAGGCTGTGTATAAACTGGTCTGCAGCAGCTGCTCTTTGGCCGTTGAAACTGCTCAAAACAGTGGCATGGCGGTCTGTGGGTTGGGGTGTCCACCCCAAGAGACCTTCCCCGGCACCAGGCAGGGATGTCCCAGTGAGGACCGGGCAAGGCCGGGGCTCGCGCGGGTGGGCAGGGCTCAGGCTGGGAACAAGCCCATCGGGAGGATGCTGGTGGTAACTTCCTTGTAGGCAAAAACATGAGGACCCTCATCTTCTGTTTAGTATTTGTTTGAAAAGATCAGGACTTTCAGCCCATCCTTTCACATCTCCAGTCCTTCCACCAGTAACATCCTACTCAGAGCAGTTCAGCATCCTGCGCTGAAGTGGTTTCTTCCCAGCTGGAGCGCAAAGTCCCTGAATGAGACTAAACCCATTGAGATGGTGGAGAGTCTGTGTCAGATACATGAGTGGGAAACCCACAGAGATCAGTGCGGAGCCCTCGTTTCAATGCAGGAGTGGGTTTTGGGGAAGCCAGTAAGAGCCTGCATCGAACTGGGGTCCCAACACCACTCTGAAACGCCGTGGTGGGAAACGTCAGGGAGAATCCTGCTAAGTCAAGCGCTCTCTTGACACGGGGCAGCGTGAGAGCCATCCTCCGCATTAGTGAAAACCTGAACACAACAACAACAAGGCGGTTACGTGGCAGAAAGGGGCTGAAGTGGCCGCGGTGACCCCCCGCTGAGCATCGGGGAGGGATGCTGAAGAGCCGCCGGGCAGAGGGAGAAGCAGCAGGAGACACCAGCCGAGCAAGAGGGGCCCGGGCCGCATCACCTATGCACAGAAACCGGAAAACACAAAGGCGGAAAAAGAAAGAGAGAAGTGGCGGATGAAAAGGGTTTTGAACTACAAGCGAAGAAAGCCCGGCCACTTGAGCCTGGCTGCGGCGAGGGAATCGGGGCCTCGTGCCGCCCGTACGAACAGACCTGCATCACAAAGCCTGACTCCGTCTCCGAATTTCTCTTCCTCAGACACCTAATTTCGGCTAAATGCCGGAGCGACAAGCGTAATAAAAATAACACTATAAAATGCATGAAGAATTTCTTTTCCTAAATATCAGATTTTAAAAGCAAAATAAACATTAATTCTCTGCTGTCCTGCCAGCGACACTGATGTGATTCATGGCTATTCCGCTGCACAAGGCTACGTTCTCTTCTTTGAGAAGAAGAATATAAATCTTCAGATGAGCTATCAAACGGCTTTGTGATTAATTCTGTGTTATCCTTGAATTTAATGCCAATGTGTGGGAGGAAAAGAGGAATACCCCACAGAAGAGGAATGCAGCATCAGGCAAACTCGGAAGCTCCCCAAGGTTAGTCTGAAGGAGTTTCTTTCTGATCCCTTCTGTGAGTGGGACCAGGGCAGCGCTCATCCCACTGTACTGGGCACTGGGGAGGCCCCACCTCGAGGGCCGTGCCCAGTTCTGGGCCCCTCACCACAAGACAGACACCGAGGGGCCAGAGCGTGTCCGGAGAAGGGCGATGGAGCTGGTGAGGGGTCTGGAGCACAAGTCTGGTGAGGAGCGGCTGAGGGAGCTGGGGGTGTTCAGCCTGGAGACAAGGGGCTGAGGGGAGACCTTCTCGCTCTCTGCAGCCCCCTGAAAGGAGGGGGGAGAAGGGCGACGGAGCTGGTGAGGGGTCTGGAGCACAAGTCTGGTGAGGAGCGGCTGAGGGAGCTGGGGGTGTTCAGCCTGGAGACAAGGGGGCTGAGGGGAGACCTTCTCGCTCTCTGCAGCTCCCTGAAAGGAGGGGGCAGCCAGGGGGGGTCGGGCTCTTCTCCCCAGGAACAGGCCATGGGACAAGGGGAAACGGCCTCCAGTTGTGCCGGGGGAGGTTTAGGATGGATATTGGGAAAGGCTGTGCAGACCCAGGCTCTGCTTGCCCCGCTCCTGGGGACCCCCATCGCTGTCCCGGGAAAGGCTGAACCATTCTCTTTCATCATCTGTGGAAATCTAGTCGGACTTTCCTAATTTCAATTTCAATAGGCATGGAAAATTATTTTTATTAGGTGCGAGTTCAAAATTAAAAAAAAGAAACGAAGACATGCCTACGTGTCTGGTATCAGCGCGGAATTTAACGGAAAGTGGTAAAAGATTTTACATCAGCTCTTACTTGCGCAGACCACAAATTAGCCACTGTCTGCTCCACTTTCAGGGGGTTCACCTTCCTCTGATCACTAGGTTGTACCCTGTTAAGAAGCACCATGTCAAATAAAATGGATCAATAGCACTGACGATATGTGACTCCCCGGTAAAATTCACCCATAATTTTATTTTTTAAGTCCTTGCTCTTGTAAAAAGGCACTGACCGGTGTGGGAAGTCGTCTTTACAGGAACAACAGCCCGAGGGGCAGCCCCTGTCCCGTCCCCAAGGGACCTGGGGCAGGGACCCCCCAGCCGCCAGCTGTGTGTGGGAAATGCCTCTCTGCTGAGAGGGCTGCTGTGGGTTACAATTACCATGAGGATGGGGATTTTGTTTTTCACGTTGTCACCTGCGCGTTAGCAGCTGGAGAGAAGCTGCCAAGCCCTCCACCGAGCCAAGAAGCTGTCGGATCACGTTAAGGCGCGTTGAATGCTACTGACAGATTGTGAATGAATATTCATGGCCATTATTCTGCAGTCTGCACCCTATATATGCATTATCTGTAAAAAAAATAAATAAATAAAAATTAAAAAAAAAAAAAAAGTCTGAACTGATCCCTCAAGCGCGAGTCACAAATTTTTATCAAAATCAAATGTGGTTAGAAATACCCGAGATGGCAGACTGCATCGTCCTTGGCACGGTTTGCTGCATCCTTGGGCATCTCTGGTCCCCAGCAGCGTAAAACACTCAGGTTCCCCAGGGAGAGGCTACAGATGGGTGTCACAGACCGAGCTATTGTACAAAAAGAAATAGTTCCACATTTCTGGGTTATTTAGAGAAAAGAAGAGTAGTGCTCAGGGCCCCTCTGCTCATTTTTTACCATCAGGAGAAGCAGCTGCCCCCCCGGGAGCTCCCCCCACAGCTTTCAGCCCTCTGGCCCCAGCGAGCTTTTAAGAAACTTCTGGGAATTTTCTCAGAAAGGTCAGGCTTTTTATTTGTCATGACTCAGAAACCAACAGAAATCAAGGTCAAAGCAAGAACGGCCAAGACTTCCTACAGTTTAAATTGGTGTCTTTCGCTGTCTGGGCTCTGGAGAAGAGTCTGAGCAGTACAGTGGGAAAATTGCTGTGGCCACAAATTACTCGAAACCAGTCAAAGGTCAAAAAAACCAAATAGACTGTGAGGACATTTAGTGGGTACCAAACAAGTCCAGGTCAATTGGCAGGATGATGGTGGAGGAATCCCCATCCTGCCAAAGACACATTAGTATAAATTTTGGAAGATTTCTTGCGCTCGTGTAAGGATTAGACCTGGGAATCATTTGTAAGAGCAAGCTCATTGGCTCACCGTGGGCTATTGCTCCTTACAAGTGGTAGGCAGCATGAAAACGGAGTAGAAATCAAACAATATGAAGAACACCTTAGTATCCTACCTGCTGTAGAATCTTTGTCCTAACCTAAATTTATCCCTTTCTAACCTAGAGTGGCTGTACTGGGAAAATGCACTCAGTATTTCTCACTATCTGAAAAGAGCTGGGCAGACATAGGAAGTTATCCGTGCCAATAATCCGTTAACACATGAAAAACCAAAAAGATGGGATAATGGAATTCAAGAGGAAATAAATAAGAGGATATCCTGTAGAGATTTACGGAATTAGGAGGAGAAGACTGAGAGACATTAAGTATGACACTTGATCTGTCTCGCTGTATATAAAACACCAACAATTTCTAACACTGAATTAATTTTACTTTTGACTTATTTCGTTTTGCTCAAGAAAAAGACTTTTTAGAACAAAGCATGCCATCCTACAATGAAAGCATTTGAGACATCCATGGAGGAGGACCTGGCAGCAGTCACCCCTGCGAGCCCACGGGCGATGGCGCCGGGGCTTGTGCCTCCCACCTCCAGCACACCTCCCGTGCCCGGGGGACGTACGTGGCCTGCTCCCATGGTCAGAGGCTTTGGAGCAGGGTGCCACCGAGGACACGGGCTCCGCAGGATTAAAATAGTAAATATAATAAATAAAAATCCGCACTCCTCCTAGCACCCTAAATGCTATGTTAGGTTAGAGCAAATAAGGAAGACAGACCATAATTCATCATGGTAAAATTCAATGATTAACTATTTAGGTTTGTAAGAACTAATCCTAGTGGAAGTTTTTCTCCACGACACCTGAGCTGATGATCAGAAGAGAAAGACAGAGTAATGGGCAAATATGGGCCATTACCTAGAAAAGCAGGGCCTACACTCCAGGAGCTGGAGAGCAAGAGTGGGTTTGGCCCCTGTAGGCAGATCAAGCACTAGTTACGTCTTCATATCGATTAACTTGCCACGGTACAAAGCGATAACGATACGGACACTTCTCTACGAGGCAGAAACACATCTTACAAGGCCGGGGTCAAAGGACTGGAGCATGAGTATGTTGGGCATTCATGTAAACTAATGAGCAGAAGGTGGCTTTAAAACGGGCCAGACCGAGCTGAAACAGTCAGCGCAACTCCATGCAGCAGTCAAGACAACTCCCTTTGCGTCAAGCAAAAGCGAGAACAAAAAAAGAGAGCAAAACCCCCACGTTTTCTAAAAGAGCTTGTCTAGGCTGCTGTACAACCTAGAAGATTTAGAAACTCGATGTTCAGGAAGGTCCCAAGAGCATCACAGGAGAAGAATAACCAAAATATTCCACTTTCATCAATTTTTCACCTAGGAGGCGTCAGCCACACATCTGCCATACCTGCCCTATCCGTCAAGGGGAGAGGAAACTTTAGATCCACGTAAGACCCGTCTCTTTAAATTCTATTTGTGCTTTTGAAACACCTCCACAAGATTTAAAATAAAAAAGGAGAGGAGTCGTGGCTGGTATATTCAGGAGTGACGCACATGAAGACCAAAGAGGCCCCTGCATGAATAACGGCTAAACTTTCCCATGGCGGGGGGTCAAACAGCGATGGTATCGGTGACCGCGAGCTGTTAGTTGGCAGTTTGGAGATCAAATACACCCCGAGGTGGAGGTTTACTGGAGAAGGCAGATGTGTGGGGTAGCGGCAGGAAGGGGTACCCTGTCCCTCAGGGTGCCAGGCAAAATCCTGCCACGCGCTTCTTCATCCATTCCTTGGAAAACTATTCCCTTCCAGACAAAGGAGCGTGAGACAGAAAGTAGTGGCCGTGCTACAGGCTGCTAACACGTGAATCAGAATTACTTAAAACGTCATTTAATTATGTTTTACTGTTTATTCCATTTTGCTTATGATACAATTTTTCTATCTATTACAGTCACAGAAACAAATGATTTAATTTCGCCAGCCTGCACTCCGGATAAAGTATTGTGCTTGGAAGCTATGGAATATATATGTTAATCAGCTCCGCTGCTGCCCATGCCATTACCAGCCCTATTCATTTCTTTCCTGTTGTCATTCTTGATTACACATTTTTAGAACAGATTACTGTAATAACAGGGGGCGGGCAGGCAGTTTCCCTGCTACAAGTGTCCTTGGATCAGTCTTCTGATCGCAGGTGAAATATATATTTCTAATAAATTGCCCGTCTGCTTTATGTTTTCTGTAACTTTCCAGTTTGGGGAATCAATTAGTGATTCCGACGAGAGGTGGTTTGAGCTTTAAAAACAACATAAAGACACACCATTGAAAGAGTAGGTGATATAAAGTACCGGGACTGCTTGAAACAGCAAACTGAGGAATCGAGTCACTTTTTTGTGCCTCCTAATTCAGCACCCTTTGAAAACAAAACTGCCCAGCCCCAGAGCCAGGGGCCTCAAACGAGGTCCTCCTAACACCAGCCTTTTCCTGCTGCTTTGTTCTGGGACCGCGTCTTTGGGTCGGCCTGTTTAGTTTGTTATCGATTTCTTTGTGTTTTAAAGCCATCCTGAGCAAACCGTCCTCCTGAGCGAGTCCCTGTGCGGAGCCGGGCTGGACCCTGTGTGCGGGTCCGTACAGACGCACGGACAAGCCAACGCGGCTGCCGAAACGACTGTCCCTTTCTGCACTTCTCTTCAGCAAAGCTAAACCGACGCTGTATACTGAATGCAATACCGACGGATTACAAACCCACGCTCGCGTACAGTTCACGGCACGGCATGTGCAGCCGCCTCCTTTGAAGCAGAGTAACTGGGGGCTTTTGATCACGTACACCCTGTCAAACTCCCACAAAAGTCAGTACCTCACAAGAAAAGCCAACTAGCAACTGCCATTGATGAGCGAGTAGGTACTCCTATGACTGTTAAATTTGTCAGAAAGCCACCAATTAATAACACAGGCCGAGACGAACGCACCACTACCCAAAAGGCATCGTTACACTCGGATTTCCCTCTTCCCCTTGACCAGCCTTCAGACGACACCTCCTTCCATTTCTGACACTGAGCAAACATCCAGCTGCTTCCCGTGCCAACAGGCACTTTACAACCCAAACTGCCCACAAAGTTTCCCCAGAGCCGTGGGGAGCCCGGCCGCAGCCAGGCACCACGTTGCACAGCGCTCGCCTTGGCTGCGGGTGAGTCTCAGCCTTTGCAGTTGTTGCGGCCGGAGCAACGAGAGACTTAATAGACATAGGGATGACTCGATGCTTTCCATCAGCTGAAACAAAATGGGATCGCAAGGCAGTCAGAGCTGATAATTAGAGCATAAACTCAGACGCGGTAACAAAGAGCAGCAGAAAACCCTAGATAGATGCAGCTGGAATAAGAGAATAGGATGTTTCATCCCATTTCTTTTATTCACATAGTAGAAAACGACTCACTCTCTCAAAACATTCTCTCCATCCTCTATTTTTGGAGCTGTGGGTCGGGGGGAGAACGGACCCCTTACATCCTTCTGAGGGCTGGCAACCACCGCACTAGGTCGAGACCTTCTTGCCATAAGCCACCACACGGACACAGGCAGCTGCTGCAGGTGGGACCACGGTCACCCACCTGCCGAGGAGCCACGGCACCTCTCGGTGACCACAGCACCGAGCAGCCTCGGCTCCCCTGCCACCGGAGGGGTGTCCCAAGGCACCGTCCGGACCTGCAAGGGCTGAGCCAGGGCAAACGCTGGGTCTCTGTGTGATGAAGTGGGAGCTTCTCGTCCACTGAACAAGACAACCTGCTGGATTTGCACAGTTAAGTGGCCCCTAGGGCACTGTCTGAAGCCAGATTTTAGAATCAACCATAGCATGGTCTAGGTTGGAAGGGACAGAGAATCATAGAATTGTTTAGGTTGGACGCAACATCTCCCCCCTCCGTTTCACCTCTTGAGGCACAGGCTACCTTAAAGGTCTCTCCGGTGAGCTTTGCAGTCAACTCTAACAGCAGAATACTAAACTATAAATTATTTTCTACTCAAATGTAAGCAACGCATCCCGTAGCAGAGGCAGCCCGCTGGGAAGCCCCATGGCGGGAGGCGGCAGGCATCCCAGCAAGCAGCGCTGGGAGCAAGCTGTGCCCCCGCGGCTCCTCCCGCAGACCCACACCACCCCGTCTCCCCGAGTCCACGCACCCCACGGGGCGAGGAGGGCACCGGCCCCATGGCTGACCCTTTCCAGCGACCTCGCTTTGTAAACACCGCGATTTCCTTCATTTCCCCCACAATGCAATAAACCCCCACGTGTCCGCAAGAACGACTCAGCATTCATATTCAATAAAGAGCTTTACTGCAATTAATGACTTTCCTTCAATAATTACTTCACTTGTTTTGAATTAGGAACCGTGTATCCACTGATAAATTGACCGATTTGAAAGATTTATTCCCACTGTACCTTCTGCAATCTGCTTTTCGTGCAGCAATGCACCTCTGTGATTCACACCCAGCAGCCTCTGAGCTGGTGGGGGGGAGAAGCCCGGTCCCCCGGTGCCCCAGTTCCACCAGTGTCACCTTTTCCCTGCCATCCCCACGAGGGTGGCATGGGGCACGGAGCAGCAAGGGGACACTACGCCTGAGGACATAGCGCTGCAGGTGGGAGAAACACGGTCTTGCTCCAAAAACAGTCTCTATACATCTGAGGTCAAAGCTTCTCACTTTTTCCAAAGTCAAGGGCTAGTTATTAATATCTAATTATTTAGATATTAATCTAAACCCTGGCCCAGCTTGCCCAGAGAAGCTGTGGCTGCCCCATGCCTGGAGGGGTTCAAGGCCAGGTTGGAGGGGGCTTTGACTAGCTGAAGATGGCCCTGCTCATGGTAGGGGGTTGGACTCGATGGCCTTTAAAGGTCCCTTCCAGCCCAAACCATTCTATGACTCTGTGATTCTGCGAACTTCTCATCCCATTTCACCCTTACAGATCATTCTGCTGGACGATCCAGCTGCCTCATCCGCTGGCAGCTATCGGGATGTCTGGGAGCCGCCTGCCATTGCTTCCCAGTGCAAGGCTCCACGATCATTACCTAATTCCCTTTTCAAGTGCAATTATTGGGAGGAAAATTTTCTGCGATCCATGTTTACCTCTGGCGCCTCACTACCTTCCAGTGGGGGGTGTCTGGTTTTTTTGTTTTTTTGGTTTTTTTTAAATCTTTTTGCTCAAAAACGGAAAGCCTCTTAGAGCAGCGGCAGAGCTGCAGGATCTCTGCGCTGGCCTGGGGACGCGCGAGCAGCCTGGGGCACCCAGGGGCTCTGGGAGAGCAGGCATCCCACTGCCCCCACGCTCGGACCCAGCTGGATTTGAGGGCTTGGGGTGGTCCAGCTGGAGGGCACGGGGCTCATCACCCTCTGCAATAGCTGCTGCTTGCAGGAGAAACATGCGTAAAAATAGTATGAGCGGTCAAAACACTCAGTTTGTCAGTAAGACAACCCGTACTGACCAGATTCAGATTTACATCAATTTAATCATTTGAGATTAGCACGGACTTGTTACCGAATGTGTGTTAAGTGCCGGTCTATAAAGGCATGTAACAACCGGGAAGTTTTACAGGGATCAGACGCCTTGCCGCACGTTTCCAGGCGGTGTCCCACCAGCTCGCGGCCGAGGCGCACGGTTAACGGGTAAATGCCAGAAAGCACTGTAAAGTGCCGCTGCTGCTGGATTTAAGCACACGCCTGCAGGTGTGCTTTACAGCGAATCCTTCTCCGACCCATTTGGTACAATCCTGCTACATCAGAACAGTCTCATTTGGGCTGTGCTGTGGTCCAGATTTATAATGAACTAGGGAAATCTCTGAGTGTATTTAACACCTTCTGGGCAGCGCTTCCAGCTGGCCGGTCTCTAACGAAACAGCTTCACCCCTTAAGGCATTTGCTGTTACGTTAAAAATATGTTATGCCATATAAGTGGCCTGCACAGCCACACGTGCGCGTGCAAAGGCATATTTTTTTTTTTTTTTTTTAAATCTCTTCTTTTTAAACTTTTCCCAATTCTTAAGTCATCCCAGCCCTTGTCTGATCTGCGTCTTTGCGTTTTCCTTCCCCCAACGCCAACATTTGCAGGAGATGTTATTATACGCCGGCTTCCTTGACAGGGGAAATAAAATCCTGACAGAGAATATTTTCACAGAGCTTTTTTCAGGTTAAGTGTAAGCAGATTTGGTACGGAGAAGCTAATCCTTCCAAGGCACATTTAGCCATCTCCCCAAGGAGCGGATCAAGTGGTGCGTATTTCAGAGCTCACCAATCACATTAAGAAACATTTCATTCCGCTGCGGATATCCCTAATGCCTCCCTGCATGACACGGGAGCCCACGCAGGAATTTCGGGCCCTCTGCCCCTCCTGACCGGTGCCATGGGCAAACCCATCCCTCCCGGACGGGGCAGGGGCACGGCACAGGGTGGGAGTGTGGGGCCTGAAACCACCCTCTGCCCGCCGGGAACTGGAGAAGGAAAGCGTAGTTCTGCCTCGCCTGTTTAGTCCGACCATTCGTGTGATCAGTTAAGCAATTTGCTGAGCTATTGAGAGGAAAGACCTTGCAGACACTCATTCCCTACTCTAAGCTACGCCGGTTCGTTGCGAGACTGCTTGCCAACTCTTCCAAGACACATGAAGGTTTGTCATCTCCATTTGGCCCTTTTCTGCTGGTTTTGCCGAAGGCAAGGGGTCACAGACCAGCAGGGGCTGGCAGGGCCCTCTGGAGCTCACCCAGTCCCACCCCGGCCAGAGCAGGGTCACCCAGAGCAGTCGCACAGGGACGCGTCCAGGGGGGTTGGGATGTCTCCAGAGACGGAGACTCCACACCTCTCTGGGCAGCCTGTGCCAGGGCTCTGCCGCCCTCACAGCAAAGAAGTTCCTCCTCGGGTTGAGACGGAGTTTCCCGTGTCCCAGTTTGTGCCCGTTGCCCCTCGTCCTGTCCCCGGGCACCACTGAGAAGAGCCTGGCCCCATCCTCTCGCCCCCCGCCCGTTAGCTCTTGCTGGGCATTGATGAGGCCCCCCCTCAGCCTGCTCTTCTCCAGCGGAACAGCCCCAGGGCTGGATGAGCCGCTCCCTGCAAGCGCCGAGTCCTGGCAACGGTCTCCTTTGGGACAGACCTGGGTTTGACCCCGCGGGGAGATTGCTCTGCCTCCTGCGAGTCCTTCATTGCTCTACAGCCTTTCCACTGCGACGCGTGTGTGGAGCTTTCTGCCTGGGAGAAGGGTTGTGGTTTAGTTTTTCATTTTCCATGGGATTTGGAAAGTGATTGAAGGCTTTCTCTTGAATGTTCACTTTCACTGAACCAAAATGCCTACCACCGTGACCAAAGAGGTCTGTGAAAGAGATGAACCTGGGCTTCTTAGCAGGGTCCCGTTGCTGCCCATGCCACCGCTGTGGAGCATCAAGCACTGCTTCTTCCAGGGGAGCTGGGAGCCAGGCTGGGGAGGGAGCCTGCCGGCACTGCCAGGAGCCGAAATGTTTTTTTTTTCATAATTCCATGTCCTAGAAAACTGATAGGGCTCCGTGGGTGGTGAGGAGAAACAGAGCAGAGTAAGGACCTCATACGCAGCTATCTGCACTCAGACGATGCTCTAGAGGACTTTGCTGGCCAGTAAATGGAAAGGGCAACCAAATTACTCCCAAATACGCTCCAGTATTCTGACACAAAAAAAACACCCAGTCTTGTTCTCTTTTCTCATTGAACCATATTAAAAGACTAATATGGAAGATGTGATCTTCAGGAAAAGGGCATACGGGATTTCTATTAAGAAGTCTATAAGACTAACCAGATCAGCAATACCAGCGGTAATAAAATATCTTTCTGCGATCCTCACAACTGAGATTAAAGCCTTCGAGCGGCCCACAAGATTAAGGAAATTAATTCCATAAAAAGCATGATCTGTTACCCTTTCTGGACTTGGCTTAGCCACACAGTCAATCAGGGACAAATATTCCCTCCTACTAAGAAAAACTTTTTTTTTTTTTTTTTTACAGTGACACTTCTTTGCAAAAATGAGAGTTTTTAGCGATAACAAAATCCAGTTTTCTTTGACCTGGTTTCCGCAGGACAGCCACGACAGGCTGGCTGTTGTAGATCACCCCTCAAACCTCCCAAGCCCAGGGTTAGCTCAATCCCTGCCTCTGGCTTCTGCTGCAGGGTGGAGGAGCGAGACCCTCCCCGGCATCAGGACACCCATGTCCTGCTCGTTCCACTCGCACCGCATTGGACTGCACGGCGCCGAGCACGCCTTGGGGGACAAACCCCGCACTTTCCGACCAGCTACAGAGAAAAACAATTTTTCTGGCATGAAACAAACTCCATTTCGGTTTGACGGAAAAAGCACGAAAGGAAAAACCCGCTTTTCACCAAGACCTGTCCCTGGGCATCAGCCACTGCCCATGGGCCAAGCGGCCACCACCGCTGCCCTCGGGCTTTGGCTGTCCCAGGGCAAGGGCCAGAACGGGAGCAGGAGGGACAACAAACCAGGAGAGTCCATTACAACCGCAGTTTAAACATTTCTTCTGAAGGTTATTAGAAAGATTAATGCTTGTGCACAAACTTGTTGAATTAGTACCCAAGTTAATTGAGGACTGGGTAATTGTACAATTTCTATATACATAGTTAAGTATATCTATCATGTAAATGAATAATAATAGAGTAATATTTCTTCTATTTCCAAACAGCGAACTTGTTATTAATGCAGTTTTAATGTAAAATGCCATGTACAAAAGTGTCGTCTGATAAAACAGTGGTGCCCAGCCAGAGAACAGGCCACGCCACGTCGTCCCCGCCACTGCCGGGGCTGCCAGGGGCAGAAATGCATCTGGGGAGCTTGGGGAGAAGCGGGATTGGGGCCAAAATTTAGATTTTTGAATATACCTTTCATCCACTCTGCGCCCTTCTTGCAACCTCCCATCTCAACCAGGAGGGCATGGCTTCAGACATCTCTGCCACCAGGTTTGGATGTTTTTCAATTATTGCAGCAAAAAGTTGAACAAGAAGAAACAACAACAAAAAAAAAAAAATAAAAAAAGGGTGTCAGGCACTGAAGAGAAGCCGGAATGTGCAAAGCCAAACGGGAAGGAGCAGCGGAGCCGCCGGCCCCATCCAGCCCAGGGCACTGCCTCCGCTTGAGACACGGCCAGCGTTGAAGGCAAGTTAACAGCACATTAGGAGGAATCTCAATGTTTTCGACAAAAGGTTACAGAGGAGTGATGCAGGGCGAACGGTTTCACTTAATATACACTTACGAGTATTGCAGAGGCATGTAAGCATCAATTTGACAAAATTATCGCAGGAGTAAAAGACCCCGGGGAGCCAGCTCAGCCGGGAAGGAGCACAGCTGATAGGAGCAACGCAGATGGTAATGGAGATTTTGCTTCACTAAGTGACACGGTGTCAATAAAAGCGGGAATTATAGGAGAGAGATGCAAATTTTAACACCCAAAGCGATGGAAAACCCTTGCCTGGCCCATGGGGATGCTGCTCCCGCCTGGCGCTGCGGGAGTTCGCGATACCAACCTCCACGGGAAGACAGGGGAGGCCAAGAGATGAACCTGCACCAAGGAGACGTTCCATTTGCGCTAGGGTAGGAAACAGAAAAGATAATAATTCAAGTAGGTGAGAGAGGATAACGAGCAATGGCTGCGTGCACAGACAGCAGGGTCTTGGCTTGCCCTTTCGCTGGGTCAGGAACAAGGAAGCTGAAATTTTGAACTGGAAACCACAGTCCGACTGAAATGAGAAGCAGCATCTTAAAACCAGGGAGTTTTTTTTCCCCGGGAATGTGGCGCTTTCCCACCCTGTGCGAGCGCAGAGAGGAGCAGGGGCAGCAGCTGCGGGAAGCGGCACAACTCCATCGCTCCCCACTTTGCCTCCCTGCTTAATTGGTCGTAACGGCGGCTATGTCCTGTCTGGAATAAATGAGGTGTCACTTTTCTGGGACAGTGCTGTGGAAGCAGCTGTGTGCTCACCCTCCCAGCATCAGCCAGGGAAAAAAAAAAAATAAAAAAAATAAAAAAAAGCTCTGAAAGCGCTACGGAAAAGGAGACCAAAGGCGAAATCTAATTTGCCTTGTACCTCCAATGTCCTCCTAGAACAGCTGTGAACTTCTCCCCGAGCATCCTTTGGTTTGACACTTAACTATTTCCAAACCAGGCAGCCCAAAAGCCCAACAGAGTCGGTAACTGGAGATGTGGCACTGGGGGAGGTGGCAGGGTTTGGTCAGTGCGTGGAGCTCCTTGGAGCACCCACAAGAGAAAGGACAGTGGGGGATGCCCCGATGCCAGGTTTAGTCCGTGCCGGCTGAACAACCAGCTCTCCCTCGCTCACCAGAGATGCGAAATCTACACCAGCTATGCTTGCAAGTGTAATTAATTGTTCTCAGCACACCGTTTCCAAGGCGCTTCCAGCATACGTTAACTACAGCCATGCGAGGGACGTGCTCGGGCAGTAGCACAGGAGACAGCACATCCCTCCTCTACCCGGCAGATCGTGGTAAAACACCCCCGGCTCGGCGGGATGGGGCTGGGCGGTCAAAACTTCCCATCCCCTGGGGAATCGCCCCACGAGGGCACCCGGCGTCCACGTGGGGAACGCGGAGTTCTCCAAGTTAACGCGGCGAGGAGCAGGTTTTCGGCGAGAGCTCTGGCACTCGCTCTCTCTCTCTCTCAAAGAGCAAAAGTAGCTTAAATGGCAAGTCTAAAAAGACCTTGCTCATTAAACGGGTTTATTATTTCCTGAGTTCTCTTTAATCACCCTTTTAAAGCCTCCATTTGCTAATTGAATGCTTCCCCTTTTATCAGGAGATGAAAAGGAATGAGGAGTAGTTGGAAAAGGCTGATTATACGTATGTATAAGTACACTGATTATACATATGTATAAGTACACTGGGTTGCTCAATGAATCTGGTAGATGAGAAATTTTTATTTACCTGAAACCAATCAGCTGCTTTGTTATCCATGTTTTCTGGGCACTTTTCACAGTTTCCTTTGCAAAAGGCCTTACGCATCAAACGGGCTCCTCGTGACCGTCAGCCGCTCGTGGTGGCCACAGCTCGGGGACGCCCTGAAGCCACGGGGCCGGTACCCGCTGCCTCCCAGCGCCTCTGCGCCCACGCGGGTGACAGAGGGCGGGATGGGGACAACCGCAGCGAGCCACAAAGGCAGGGCAGCAGCAGGACACCCCACACCCAGGGGGCTGGGGCATTTCTCTGGGTCCGAGGTTTGACACTTGCCGCCTTGTGGAGTATCTCAACCCATGCAACGGGGAGCTCGCTTTGCCTCCGTCTCTAATAAGCCAGATGTAGCAAGCGTCACTGGGGATCGAACGAAAAGAAGCACAAACATCTGGCACGTACACCCATAATATTTACAAGTTATGTGCTCTGACCCCGTTCTTTCCCTGTTTTATTTGCTCTGAGAGTATTTGCATGAATTCATGTATACAACTGTTTGCAAAAAGCTAACTCCAAAAGATCCCTGTGTGTAATAGCTGCTGGAAAAGAGAATTTAAGGTCACGTGCACCAGCACCGCCATCGCACCCGTGCTCTCCTCTCCTGCTCTGCTCCCCCTGCAACAACCAAGAGCGGGAAACCAAACCCAAAGTCTGCGTCACTGCAGCTTTGAGAGCTACTGAAGACATTCACAGGGGGGTCACGGCACAACCCACGAGGGGGGAGGTGAGCTGCGCAGCGCGTGGGCCGAGAGGGCAGTGCGAGCCGGCCGACCCCCCTGCCCTGCCCCAGCCGCCGCCAGCAGAGCTGGCCTCGAACTACCGAACAGAAGAGGTTTTTCTAGCACATCATGGAAGAGAAATCAAGTAAAAGCGCGTCTGGGCCCAGGGACAGGCAGCCCCGCGGTGTGCTCCTGTCATGCTGCGACCCAGAGACGGGGTGCGGGGGGGGGGGCAGCAGCCGGCGGAGCCAAGAGCAGCCGCCAAAGCCCAGCTCCCGGCTCTCCACGGCCAGCTCGGTGCCACCGCATGCAACCATGTCCTCGTGCCACGCACTGCATTGTGCTCTTAAGGGTACCGAACTCCTCTATTGCCAGAAATATTATGACTGCAAACGCAATGCCGTGTTTTTGAAAATTATGAAGTAGGAAACCCAATCCAGACATACTGCAATAAGGAGTGCTATCTGGGGCGTGGGACTAACTCGGAGGAACAGGGAGGCGAGCAGGGAAAAACCGCTCCTCTTGGTTAACAACAACAATTTGGGATGGCTGCCCCATCCCTGGAGGGGTTCAAGGACAGGTTGGACGGGGCTTGGAGCAACCTGGGCTGGTGGGAGGTGTCCCTGCCCAGGGCAGGGGGGTAGGAACAAGATGACCTTCCATGTCCTTTCCAACCCGACCCATTCCGCGATTCCGCTGCTGCTGCCAGTAGAGCGCAGGAATGGAGACAGGCCTGCAGGCTCAGGCATCCCTTTGCACCACCATCACCATGGTATGGCTTCTAAATCAAGCCCAGATATAATTAAAAAAAATATTATCCCTTTTATAAGAAAGGATGCCCCAAATCTGGGCTGCAGATATCGGCCCAGCCGGGGGACGCCTGCAGGACTTGCAAGAGATTTACCAGCGGTGGAGAGCACTTTGGAAGGAGCTGGCTTTGCTAAATAGCTAGGCAGTTTTGCACAAAGTATTCCTTTTTTTATCCCCCCAAGCATAAATTATCAGTTATAACACATAATTGTGGCGAGAGAGAAAGGAAAACAAAAGTTAAATGAGCTAAACTGTAAACAGAGACCCTTTTTGAAAAAAATAAGTGTGAACTAAGTGAACCAAAACTGGCTTAAACACAGGGGAGAGTGGATAATCGAGTTCAGGAATTAAAGTGAAAAAAAAAAAAAAAAAAAAAAGGAGATGAAGTTTAGAAGGGCGTCTATCGAGCAGCATACCAAAAGATCAGGAAAGTCAAGTCAAGGATAAACCGATCCCAGCAGAATTTGTGCAAAGTGCTGTTCTCTGACTACAAACGCTCTGCTCGGACCTGTTTACGACTCTTACTGTTATTTTGGCTTGTTGGTAAATGCTGTTGCGCTTTCCTGCGTGGTGACGGGTTTGTGGAAGAATGGGAACTTATGATGGATTATGGTGGACCGACCAGATGCTTTTGCGTGGTGGGATCCTGCCCTGAGCCCACGCAGGAACCCACCAGCTTCCAGCCGCCCACCAACAGCTCGTCCAACCCCAATAAACGTTTCAGCTCCAGCCTTTAAACCGAATTATACGTTTAATGGGGGTGCTTCAGCTCTGCAGCGTTCAGGGCAGCATGGGCAACGGTGACCGAGAGACACGACCAAAAAGATGTCACTGCTCGCCCCGTTCCTGCTGTGGGTTGGGAGCAGGCTCTTGCTTCCCTGTGCTGTCTCCGGTGGCTAATGCAGTGCTGCAGCTCGCCCGGGAGCATCCTGAGGGGAGGAGATGGTAGAGGCAACAGCCGTTTTCCTGCTAGTCTCCATAAAGCAGTACGATTGCCAACTCGTTAGCGCTCATTTCCAAGCGCATTGCCTTGGCAAGGCTGTGCCCACACGCTCATGCATTGCAGGTGGGGCTCGTGCTGCATTGCAAAATGGTTTTACACCAGCCTCAGCTCAGCGGGGGACTAGGCCACCCGCTAAATGTTTTTTATATTTGCCATTTTGGAGGACAGGAGCTTGGTCAGTACGTGTTCCGTCACGGCAGCCGTGCCAAAAAGCGCCCAGCGGAAGGCGTAGAGCCCAGCACGGGCTTTCTCCTACAGCAACACCATGGCTGCTCTCTGCCGAGGGGAGATGAACCCGTTCAGGGTCTGAGGGACCACGGCTGGAGCCCTGCCTGCCGCAGCCCCACCTGCCAGGCCTTCCAGCATCCCGTGTTACTCCGGGACACGCATTGCCACGGGTAGGGCTCAGCCAGCTCGTCACCTGGGGACGCGCTGTCTGCTATGGCGTCCTCTGGTAACGCCGCTACCAAATGACACGCTGATTTGTGAAATGATTTGCTTAAAGACAAAACAAGTTGTGCCATAGTAAAGCTTGGAAAATTCAGGTAGGGCTGGGAAAAAACACTGGTGCGCAGCCCAATGGCTGCGTGGAAAAACAGGGAGTCTCTAATTCCAAGGGCTCAAGGGGCAGCGCGTCCAACAACCCCAGCCCTCCCGCAAACTGAACCATCACCGTGGGGCAGCGCGTCCAACATCCCCATCCCTCCCCCAAACTGAACCACTGCCTTGGCCCCCAGAGAGGGGAAAGGGGCCTGAGGCGACCAGTGGATGAAGTTGTCAAGCCACTGCCCGTCACATTTGGGAAGTCGTGGCAGTTCAGTGAATAGCAGCGATAGGACGAGGGGGAACAATTTTTACACTGACAGAGGGGAGATTGAGATGAGATGTGAGGCAGAAATTGTTGGCTGTGAGGGGGGTGAGCCCCTGGCCCAGGGTGCCCAGAGAAGCTGTGGCTGCCCCATCCCTGGAGGGGTTCAAGGCCAGGTTGGACGCGGCTTGGAGCCACCTGGGCTGGTGGGAGGTGTCCCTGCCCAGGTTCTATGATGAAAGCAGTGGTGTGGGGAAACGGGTTATTTCTTGAAGACTTTGGAAATGCTTAACTGCCTCCAGCCCCCTGCTTAGCAGAGGTGGCGCAGGCGGTGGACGTTCACCGCTCCATGTTTTCATCTGCTGCGGGGAGCAGCAGAGCCAGGACCAAGCACACTCACCCTGGTTAACAAGAGAAGCTAAGGGAAACCATCCCAGTTACTGGCGGTTTTCCTTGTTTTTCAGGCCCTGCTGATGCAGTGCGTGGAGGCTACACTGTCGGCAAAGCATTTGCCTGGCCTTCAGGCTTTACACGCATTCAGCTGCTTGCTCTCCCTCCCAGTCCTCGATTATCTGATTTTCTGTGGCTAGATGGAAGAGAAGAGCATCTTCTTTAATTAAAAAAATTTCCCTGAATTGCTGGGAAGATGCAGGGATGCGGTGTGAAGGTATATTGTATATTTTCTCATTAAAAGCATCATGTCAGAAACACAAGGAAGAACTAGAGCTATTGCATATTTCATATTAGACTACCCTTAGCAGCATGCAAGGCAGCCATGAAGATTGCTTTAGAAATTATTCTGGCTATGGAGCATCAACTAAAGGTGGCTCAGTTTGGGGTTTTTTTGGTTTTTGGGTTTGGTTTTTTTTTTTTTAAACTCCGGAGTGAAGTCACTATATTCATATATATATATATATATATATCACATACTTATTTGCTGTAAAGTAGGTGTCAGACTCTAGCTGTAAACCCAAGACATGGGTTGGGTAATTACCGTTACTCATGGTAGCAGCTAAGACCATTTAATAAAGTATATACCTTTAGCATAGCAGTCAGAATAAATGTTTGTTTATAGAAATGGAAATAAAACCCATGTGCAAAACCATCTGCTTCTGTCATTACTGTCAGAAAGATCTGAGTTACTACCAGCCACCGAGCCACCAGCTTTACCATGGGTTTGCATCGGTGCGATCGAAGTTATCAAGGGCATCAGCCGCAACAGGTCCCCGGTGGGTTTTGCTTTGCTTGGCTCTTTTTCATTTAATTGGGAGTGGGGTTGGAGCTGGCTGGACTGAAAAACCATGTTTATGATACGCTTTGACCAAAGTCACCCTTTTGTTAGGCTTTTGCAGGTTCCCACAGTACCCCTTGAGGATGCTCGTACGGGAGCGGGGTCCTCGGTGCCCTGCTGTTTCTCCCCTACACCAGGGCCAATCCCACAACATGCCCCAGTAAAGGAACACATGGATTTTTGCCTCTTCCTGCTGGCAGACAGTCTGCTAAATACACACCAAAGAGCCACCAAGAGAAAGTAAGTGAGATTCAAAATATAACGTTTTTCTCTTCCTGAGAATTGCAGACAGACCAGTGGAATAAGACTTATCAGCTTGTCTGCTGTTTCAAAATAAATATATTGAAGAACAAACCAATAACCCCACCTCCTCCTTATCTATCCAACACCACCAAATACCAGTTGGAAAACAATGGTTTTATCACCATGAAGGTTTTATCACGGAAAGATAACAAGCAGCTGCTTCTACAGCCCGGAGAACAGCTGACAACTCCGCCCAGGGAAACAAAATTCTTTTTTTTCCCCCCTCATAGCTAAAGCCTAACAACCAAGATTAAAGACATCCCGGAAACACGGCTAGAAATCTAGAAGCGTGTATTTCATGCAATGAGAATTCCCACCCGAGGAGCGACGGGCTCGAGGCGGCGCGGTGGGATCCCGCCTGGCAGCGCAGCCCGGGGTTGTGACGAGCGGCGGCGGCGCGAATAAATCAGCGCTGGGACGTAAACCCACAATTCCTTCTCCTGAACGCGTTTCAGCTTACTTTTGGCATTCCACATAATTTGTATTATAAGTCCCAGCATACAAAGTAAACAATCTTACGGCTCTTTTGTTTTGTTTTTCCCTAGGATCTCTCCTGTGGCAAAACTTTTCTCCTAACAGAGGACAAGTGCAGAATACTTAAAGAGCCCAGCAACGCGGAGAGGAAGAAGTTGCCTTTTCTCTCCCGATCATCGCTGTGGAACACACACACACACTCGCGGCACAGGCGACCCCCACGACGAGCGCGGCAGGGCACAGCCAAGGCTGCAGACCTTTGCTGGGAAGGGCAACCCCGTCTTTTCATGGAAATATTCTGCACTGGGTAGAACAGCTCTTTGGAAAGAGCCGAGGCCACGCTCCCGGATAACACGGGTCCCCGAAGAGCTGCTCTTTCACGGCACGGCTCCGGGGTCACGCTGGGAAACCCACGAGGTCTACGTGCTCGAGGGCGGCGCAGGTGCTCACCTGTCCTTTTCATTTTAGCATTTTCCTACCCACAATTAAATATACGTGTGGCCGTAAATCAGACGTTCGACCGACAGCACCGACTTCGAGATCCTCAGCAGTTAAAAACTTACTCCTGCATTGATGCTGTGACTATAATAGAAAGCAGGGGACGAATGATAGAAACAGGGGATTAATGGAATTACCTGCTGGCATTTCCAAAGTGAAATTTTAAAATAAAAATTAAAAAATTGTAAGTTCTGATTTTTAATTTTTTTTTTTTTTTTTTTTTTNTTTTGTTTTGTTTAAAGTGACATAGAAATTCCCTGTGCAAGCCCCCGGCGTCAGCCCGTGGGCTGGTATTGCCTCTCCTTCCTCCGACATCTCACCCAAGCCCCACGGACCCACTCCAACATCAGGAACGACCCTCCGGCACAAGGGACGAGGAAGACCCTTTGGCAGGTTATAATTCAATCAGTTTGCGTTTTATTTACTGCACTGTATTTTGTGAGTTTTGCTTAAATCA